>PVJI01005081.1:0-100511 GCA_004026765.1 Micronycteris hirsuta | reverse complement strand
GCCTCCTCCGCCCGTTTCTGCCCCGCTCACCGGCCTGGATGTTTGTCTTCTCCTACCTCCTGGGTGTCGGACTTCCCTTCAGTTCGATTCTGTCCATTCTGGTTGTTTAAATTTTTGCTACTGCATTAGTTGTATGGACATTCTGGATGTGCGGGCAGCGAGTGCGACCACCTACGCTGCCATCTTGGCGGAAGTCCCATTTCCTGTAATTCTTAAGGCAACCTGGCTCTCTGCAATAAAGACAGATTCTTCTACAAGAGTTTCCCAGAAAACCCTATTCAGTACTTCTCTCGCTTTTGCCCCCAGAAGCTAGCAGGTAGATTAATTGGAATAGGTCAGAATAGCCTCAGGATCCCATATTCTAACATTTAAATTTCTTTGCAAACCCATGAGGGTCCCAGAGAAAATTGGGGAAATGTGTAAGATTTAACACATACAGTTGGATAGGTTCCTGAAACTGGCTTTTTTCCGAAGGGGGCCTCTAGAATTCCTGGATTATCCTTGTCTGAATGCCTATTCTCCCCCAGGTCGGTAGGGAGTGGTGGTGGAGGAGGTGCAGGAGAGACAGAGGGAAAGGGGTGGTGGGTCGGGGGGGGGGGCAGGGGGGGCAAGTCTAGCCAAGGAAGCTCAGAGAGCAAAGAATATAGCGGAGGAGCTATAGACGGGGCAGGGGTGGTGTACCGGCATTTATTAGCTTCAGAAGCCTCTTTCAGTTCAAAGACAGTCTTTAAAATTTCTTACTAACTTTTTAAAAACCAAATATATCGGTGCTCCTCCTGGAAGCTTCTAATCTCTAATCAAGATGCTTCCCTTTCATTCAGTGTAACTTGAAAACCTGCATTTTCTTTTTTTTTTTCTTTAAGATTTTACTTATTTGTTTTTGGAGAGAGGGGAAGGGAGGAAGAAAGAGAGGGAGAGAAACATCCATAGTTTGCCTCTTGAGTTCCCCAACTGCGGACCTGGCCTGAAACCCAGGCATGTCCCCTGACCGGGAATTGAACTGACGACCTTTCAATTTGCAGGATGTTGCCCAACCCACTGAGCCACGCCAGTCAGAGAGAGAACCATCATTTTCTAAGTTTGGATGCAAAAAACTAATTTAGGCACCAAAAAAAAAAAAGCCCCCCCATTTTGGCCATCTTAAATTGATATAACTTCTAGTTGAATCTTCCCATTTCTGTAAGTGCTTGCAAATAAAGGCTTCCTGTTTCTTTGTATCTGCAGAAGTGTTCGCGGGGGCTGCCGGCCGGGAGTGACTGGCCTTGGCCGCGTGATTTCCCACGCTAATTTTGTTTTATTTGGGATCAGTAGCGTCTGCACAAATTTCTAGGGACACTGTGTGGTGGGCGGGAGGGTGCTCCTTATGGGTTGAGTTCCAAAAGGCTGTCACCTCCCGAGTCATCTCAAACTCTCCTCTGCCGTGCCTCGGTTTCTCTCATCAGCTGTCTGATGCACCCACGAGGGCTCAGGCTGCTGGGTAACCAGCCTTTATGAGCACATCCCCGGGCGAGTCAATTTGGTTACAGTTGAGTTGGAATTTCTCATGGGGCTCTTGTGAGGTGCGCCCTCTGACACGTCCACGTAGATTCTTGGCCGCCTGAGACTACTCGAAACTTGAGCTGGAGGGAGGGGGTGCTTCTTATCTCTGGACCCCAGAAAGTGCAGGCCCTCATTTGTCCAGCAAAATGGTTTTTGTTCAGACTCTCAGAAAGTGATTGCAAGTGAAAAGATGGGGTTAAAAAACCCGCCAGCTATTCTTCCTCTTGTGCTGCCTGAGCCTGGGTGCTCTCAACCCTTAACCTATAGTTGTACCTCAAGGAATTTAGAAAAAAAAAAAAAAAACCACAGCTCAAATAAAACCAGCACCTCTTACCTTAAAAAGGGAGGTCTGAAATGCCACGGGAATCTCACCCAAGCTTCCCCGATGCTAAACGAGGAGCAGGCGGGACACCGTGGGGCCCTTGGGTGCCCAGCACGGGGTCTGGGCTGCAGGGTGGCCCTGGGTGGGCTTCTGTGGAATCCTGTCACACTGTCCCAAGTAAACGTCAACATAAGAAACGTCCAAGCATGTAAGAATTGTTATGAGTTTATCGGAGCCAAACGGACCCTTGGCAATTCGCCAGCAAGCAAAATCTCAAGTGATTGAGAAAATGGTCCAGAGAATGGTAGTTAGGCACCTTATTTTATGCATCAGAATACAAGGAGAAGCTGCGTGGGGGGCGTGGGAAATCCACTGGTGACAGACTAGGCGGTGGCAGAAAGCACAGCGGGGGGGGGGGTCTCTGGGCGTGGATAAAAGGTAAAAGGAAGAGATGAGAGCGCACCCCTTTGGCATTGGGTGGTTATGGGATGGTTAGCAGTGAACAGTGACAATGAGGGGCTCCCTGGTTTTGCCCTCCGGTAGGAGATCATGCCCTGAGGGGTCAGGAAAAACAGATGACTCGACATTCCAGAGATTTGCTATCGCTGATGCGGAAACACAACAGACCAGCTCAGTTAAAGTAATGATGGACCTTCATCGGGGAAGATACCTGCCTAGGACGGCACTACCGTGGTTCCCTTTTAGTTAGGAAGTTTAATCCAGGCCATCCTGTGTGGTTACATTCGGTCTCTGCCTGTGTAAGCCTGCCCTGCAGGCCTCCCCTGAGCTTGTCAGGTTTAGTGCGTGCGCTTTTTTGTCCACAGAAGAATGCAGGATGTCAGGATAAAAGGGGTTCCAATCAGGGATTGGTCCCGGGGCTTGGCTTCCACAAGGAAGCTGCGGTTGGACCCTAGGGGCTAGGAAACGTGTACCGAGTGGGGGACACTAGGGGTTGGTGAGGGGCGGTGCTTGGTCCGGGGGACGGAGCATGAGTTGCGGGCAGCTGTTGGGGACAGAGGTATGAGCCTGGGGCTCCGGTCAGGGGCCAGCAAGAAGCAGAGTGGGTCCCGGGAGCGTCTGCGTGGAGAGGAGGCAGCTGAGTGTGTCCATCACTGCGGCGCAGGGTGTGGCTGTCCCCGAGCACAGCAGAGGGGACCAGTGAACACTCAAGGCTGCGGGATCCCGGAGCCCAGGCTCCCTGTGCAGTGCCCGCAGCCAGCACTGAACGCCCCTTCGAGGGCAGAGCAGGCGAGGCACTTTCCAGCCTCAGGAAAGGAGGGGCTTTAACGAGGGTGGGAAAGGTTTCTTGAGTCTCTCGAATCAACAAGCTCCAGGCAGGGTTCTCTGTTCTCCTGTAGCCCTGGCTCCTGCTGTGGCCCCCTCCCTGCCGCTCCCTGCAGTGAAATACTCAGCAGGCTGGTGGCTACAGCAGCTGTGCATCCTGAGTCCCGGGAGCCTTTGTCATCCGACGCCCAGGAAGTGGGAGGGACTGACCCAGCCTTGAGAGCCCTGCCCCCATCCTCCATTGCTCCCCCCCAAACCCCAGCAATCTGAAGGACTGTGTTGAATGGCCACCAGGAGACGCGTTGGCGGTGTCATGAAGGAAAGCTGGGAGGAAGCCGCATGGCAGAGACCCATCTGCCCTTGGGGAAGGGGGCCGGGCAGGACTGCAGGACTGCCCTGCAAGGCCTGAGCTGGGTGGGGCAGGGAACGAGTGCCCCATTTTGCAGATTAGGAAACTGAGGCTCACAGAAGCCCGGTGAATTTATTCAGAGCACATGACAGTAAGAGGCAAAGCCAAGAATGTGCCTTCTGACTGTCAGTCCAAGGTTTCTTTCCCCAGATGACGCTGCTCACTCTCGAAGCCGCGGGACCCTCCCCACCCTGTCTGTGACTTGCTCCACCCTCACCAGACCCCCCCACCCAGGATGCTCCCAAACCCAGGCATCCAGCCTCCCACCCCCAGCTCCCAGGGGTCTTCATTTCCTTCCAGCCCACCCTTCGGCCTGAGCCAAAGGTTACAGCTGGCCGTCCTTGCAGGCCACATCTGGCCAACGAGCGTGTTTTAACTGGCCTGCAGATGCACTTAGTGTTTTTTAATGAATGGTGAACAGACCACCTGTTGGAGATTTCACCGAAAAACCCAATTTCCAGTGTCTAGGCCTGCGCTCCCTCTTCCAGGGAGCAGCCACCTGAGAGAAGCCACCACCCCCGTCTGGGCTGGCCCCCGTCCCCGCAGCCCCGCTCTCCGAGGAGTCTCCCGCGCCATCCGTTTCGGCCTTACTATTGCGCAAGTCCTATTTCTTCTGAGAGGAGGAAACTAGTTCTGTGTCTTCTAAAAGGAGAAAACAAAAGATAAGCCAAGAGGACACATTTGGATCAGAAGGGGGAAGGAGCTTACTTCTTTATAGAAGTGAAAACGAAGACTGTGCACACACGTAGTGAGCCACAGGTTGGCTGGACAGGAGTTGCTGAGGGCAGGGTCAGAGGTGAAGTCACAGGGGTCACAGGGTTGCAACAGGGTCTCTGCAATTCAGTGGTAGACTATTGCACCATCTGAGCAAGAGTGATAGAACCTCGGTTTTCAAAAGCTTACTCTGGATTTTGTGTTAAGAAAAAACTGCAGGGGAAGGGAGCAGAGGCCAAGGCTGGGCCACAGATAGGAGGCCACCCCCTTAATCCAGGCAGATACGGTGCGGCGTGGGGACAGCAGGGAAGTCAGGGATGATGCCAGAGTCTGGCCTGAACCGTTGGGAGAACGCAGCTGCTGCCCCCACAGCGGGAGGATGGAGGCGTGGGTGGATCAGGAGTCCACATGGCGCGCGGAGTCGGAGATGCCCACTGGACAATCCCCTAGGGCTGCCGAGGACGCAGGTGGACACGAGAGGCCAGGGTCCCAGAGAGAGCGGTCGGGTGGGAGACACACACAGGGGTCATCCACATAGCTGGCGTTGACCCCTAAATGAGCGCACAAGGGGCCTGCCTGCCAACGGAGAAGAGTCTCAAGGCCAAGCCACAGATGTTGGGGAGAAGTGGAGGGACTGAGAGAGTCTGTGAAGGAAGGAGCAATGACTGGGATAAGAAGAAAACCAGAAGCAGAGTATTTCTTTCCCCCGAGGCTCAGAGAACGGTTTGCCCAAGACGGCAGGGCTCGGGTTTGACACAGGCACCTGGCTGCAGAGCCTGGGTGTTCACTGCTACCCAATGGTCCAGTGGTGACCCCCCCCGAGCCAGTGAGGGGGTTACAGACATACAGGCACGCGCAGCTGGGGGAGCCTGGAGTGAGGCTGGCACCCAGGGGTGATCTGGGGATGGGCAGAGTGCGCAGTGCCAGCCTGGGGAGGGGCTGCCGGGTACGCAGTTTGGACCTGCCTCACCCCCACAACGGGGTCTCCCACAGGTGCACGCTGGGAATGTGCTCTATGAGCACGAGATGCCCGCCGCGCCCTTCTGGGAGGCCCGTGACACGGTGAAGCTGCGGCTGGCCTCGCCCCCCGCCCCCGACCTGGCCACCACCCTCGCTGTGGATGTGTCTTTTGAGGCGGCCTGTCCCCAGCGCCCTAGCCGCCTCTGGAGGAACCAAGGTGAACAGCACAACCAGCTGACGAAGTTCGGGGGACACTGGGAGGGGGCCGGGGGGGGACACAAAGCCGGGGTCAGCCCCCAGGACCTGGGATGTCATAGGGAGGGTGGGCAGACGGGGAGGCTTGGAGGTCAGAAGGGAGACGTGGCCCTTGTTCCTCCTGGGAACTCTGAACCCCGTCTCTGGGTACCTGGCCCGAGGGGGAGGCAAACCACGCCTTGGGGGCGCCAATCTGAGGGTCCGTGGCTCTTCGGTGGACTGGACCGCTATAGCCTGTGTTCCACCCCCAGGTCTCTGGGTCCTGGAAGGCCAGCGGGCCACGATCACCACAGCCGCCCTGGACGCCTCCAACCTCCTGGCCAGTGTCCCGCTGCCACAGCGCCCGGAGCACGACGTGCTGTTCCAGGTCACGCAGCTCCCCGCCCGGGGCCAGCTGCTGTTGTCCGAGGAGCCCCTCCACGCCGAGCAGCCCCACTTCCTGCAGTCCCAGCTGGCTGCCGGGCACCTGGTGTATGCCCACGGGGGCGGGGGCACCCAGCCGGACAGCTTCCGCTTCCGCGCCCACCTCCAGGGGCCAGCGGGGGCCTCCTTGGCGGGGCCTCAAGCCTCAGAGGCCTTTGCCGTCTCAGTGCGGGACGTGAACGAGAGGCCGCCCCGACCGCAGGCCTCCGTCCCGCTCCAGCTCACCCGCGGCTCCCGCGCCCCCATCTCCCGGGCCCAGCTGAGCATGCTGGACCCGGACTCGGCTCCCGAAGAGATCACGTTCGAGGTGCAACGGGCGCCCCACAATGGCTTCCTGAGCCTGGCAGGGGCCAGCGCAGGGCCTGTGAGCCACTTCACACAGGCCGATGTGGACGCCGGGCGGCTGGCCTTCGTGGCCAACGGGAGCAGTGTGGCGGGCATCCTCCAGCTGAGCGTGTCCGACGGAGCCAGCCCACCGCTGCCCGTGTCCCTGGCTGTGGATGTCTTGCCATCCACGATTGAGGTGCAGCTGCAGGCACCCCTAGAGGTGCCCCAAGCCTTAGGGCGATCCTCACTGAGCCGGCAGCAGCTCCAGGTGATTTCAGACCGGGAGGAGCCAGATGCCACATACCACCTCACCCAGGGGCCCGAGTATGGGCGCCTCCTGGTGGGTGGGCAGCCAGCCACAGCCTTCAGCCAGCTCCAGGTAGACCGAGGTGAGGTGGCCTTTGCTTTCACCAACTTCTCATCCTCCCACGACCACTTCAATGTCCTGGCAATGGCCAGGGGTGCCAACACATCGGCCACAGTGAACGTCACGGTGAGGGCTCTGCTGCGTGTGTGGGCAGGTGGGCCATGGCCCCAGGGTGCCACCCTGCGCCTGGACCCCACCATCCTAAACGCAGGCGAGCTGGCCAACCGCACAGGCAGCGTGCCCCGTTTCCGGCTTCTGGGGGGGCCCCGCTATGGCCGCTTGGTCCGTGTGCCCGGGGCCAGAGCAGAGCCCAGGGTCAGCCAGCCTGTGGAGCACTTCACACAGCAGGACCTCGAGGACGGAAGGCTGGGGCTGGAGATACGCAGGCCAGAGGGCAGGTCCCCGGGCCCTGCAGGTGACAGTCTCACTCTGGAGCTGTGGGCAAGAGGTGTCCCACCTGCTGTGGCCTCGCTGGACTTTGCCACTGAGCCCTATGATGCAGCCCAAGCCTACGGCGTAACCTTTTTCAGTCTCCCCGAGGCGGCGCAGACAGAAGCAGAGAGGCCAGAGAGTAGCCCTCCGACCGGTGAGCCAGGCCTGGCCGCCTCCAGCCCTGCGCCCAGTGTGGCCACGGGCGGCTTCCTGGGCTTCCTGGAGGCCAACATGTTCAGCATCATCATCCCCGTGTGCCTGGTGCTCCTGCTCCTGGCGCTCATCCTGCCCCTGCTCTTCTACCTCCGCAAACGCAACAAGACAGGCAAGCACCACGTGCAGGTGCTGGCGGCCAAGCCCCGGAACGGCCTGGCCGGGGACGCGGAGACCTTCCGCAAAGTGGACGCCAGCCAAGCCATCCCGCTCACGAACTTGACCGGCCAGGGGCCCTCGCCGAGGGGCCATCCTGACCCAGAGCTGCTACAGTTCTGCCGGACAGCCAACCCCGCCCTCAAAAATGGCCAGTACTGGGTGTAAGGCCTGGCCTGGGCCCAGACGCTGAAGGGCCAGGAACGGGCTTCCTCAGGCCCCGGCCCCACTGCTCCTGTGCCCTGGTGCTGGCTGAGTGTCCCCAGAGCCGCAGAACCCTGAGGATGCCGGGGGTGGGGGTGCTGGGGGAAACCTGCAGGGGTCCAGGACAGAGTAGACTCAAGAACTGGTATCTCCCATGCGGGGAACTACAGGGGCCACGGGCAGAGGCAGGCTCGGGGAGCCAGTCCCTTGCCCTGGAGCTACTTCGAGCTGTCAAAACCTGAGTGACCTCCTACATGGGTGAGGACGCTGGGTCCTGGGTCTGGGACCTTGGGCACGTTACCCTTCACCCTCTTCAGGACAAGGAGAAGACAGGGGAGGGGCAGCAGGGGGTTTGTATGCCCCCTCCACACCGGGCCGCCCCAGGATTAAGAGAGAACTTCTCCCCCTGGTCTTCTAGGGAGATGGTATTCCCCAGAGCAGAGGGCAGAAAGAGAGGGACCCTCCACTCCCCGTAAGGCACACGCCAGTAGAATATGTTCAGAATGCAAGGTCGGTGGTTGCTCCAGGGACAGGTTTATTTAAGGGGAGCCCGCACTGATGGGACCCCTGGCAGTGCGAGATGGAGGCCCGTTCATTCCCGGGCTCAGGGCTAAGCAAGCAGGGGTCTGCGGCCGTGCAGAGGGCTGGGCTGGGGAGCCCGTGGGGTTGAGGCCACTGACACGGCAGTGCCTGTGTTCCCCTGACGACTGGAGGAGGCAGTTGGGGGCACTTGGCTCCGTGGGGCCTGGATAAACGGTGCTTCAGAGGTTCCGGACGGCTGTGTGTTGTTTGTCTGACCACGCACCGGACCCTTGTCCTCGCCAACCTGCACTCCCTGGAGCCTCAACCAGCAGTGCGGCTGGGGCCCCAGGATCCCTGAACTTCTGCATCCTGGGGCCTTCCAAATCCCCGCCCTTCTCTGTGGGATGGGACCGAGCCCTTCGGTTTGGTACACATGAGCTAGGCCCTCTCCGAGGAGCTTAAAGCTAAAAAGGAAACTCAGAGAGGTTCAGCATCCGGCCCTAGATTTTTCAGCCTAAGTTTTGGCCTCCGCAGATCTACCCCTCCCCACCCACCTCTCAAGAGGTCAGAACAAGAAAAGTGAGGAAAGTCCTCGGAAGAAGCATGAGGCGTGTCTGAGCTCCGGGGTGGGGGGCAGGTTTCTGAGCACAGCCGGATCGGAGGTGGGGCGCCCCGGCCAGCCTTTGACTGTTGACCTGCATCTGGGGCGCAGAGTGCCCCCTTTCCTGTGCTTCGACACCTGAAACACCTAAACCAGGAACTAGGGCGAGAAAGAAGATCCTCCCTTCTCCACAGGCTGTCCCTGGGCCACCCCCCCCCATGCCCTTTCTGTGTCAGCCTCTCGCCGCCTCGGTCCTCTCCACTCTCTCAGAAGGCTCAGGAGGGCCCCTGCAGTCCTGGCGTGTCCCTGCTGAAAGGGCCCCGAGACCACAGGGAGGCAGTCAGTCAGGGAGAAGGTCACGCTCAGCAAGGCAGCTCACAGCGGACCAGACCCTGAGCTCCAGTTGCGGCGGTGGGAAGCCTGCCCCAGGGGGCAGCCAGAAGCTGTGGCGAGGATCCCTCCACACCCCGAGCTGAGATCCTGGCCTGACTTCCGGTCTCTGCAGCGCCCTCTGGGCCGGCCTCACACCGGGCCTTGAGAGGGCGTCAAGCCACACCCCATGCTTTGCCCCGCCTCCCCCAGTAGCCTGGGGCTGGAGCCTCGGGGGCCCTGATATCTGGGACCAGGCTCCACCCAGAGTAACCAGTTTCCTGGGAGCTGTAAACTGAGACAAGGGTTACAGGACCTGGCCTCAGCTTGGATTTCCCCGGAGGACCGACCCAACCCTCTCTGTGCACACGGGCCAGCCGGCCCTGCCCCCAGCGTCCACTCCCGCTCCTCCAAACCTCTGTTGGACAGCGGGCTGGCACCCAAGGCTTTGGGCCAACAGCTCTGCCAGGATCTTGCAAATTTCAGATATGCCCCTGACGCTTAAGGGGGTTGCTATCCACATCACGAAATAATTCGCCATCCCCTTCTGTTAAAGAGCCATCTCCTCCCAGGCACTGAGGAAGGAAGCCAACCTGCACACAAGTGGTCAGAAATGTCTGGGAAGCTCTGACCCTCTTTCTCACGCACACCCAATGTGCACCTGTGCAAATAGCTGTGCACCTGCGATCTTCAGACACACAACACCGAGATGGACACCTGCCTGCAGAATACATTCGTGTCACACAGACTTCGGGGACACATGCTCCTTGCCTGTGGCCCTCCCACAGTCCCAGCAGCTAGCACAGGGAGCCAGAGGCCAAGCGGCCCTGCCCATCCGGGGACCCGAGGTGACATCACAGATCTGAGAAGTGCCCTGCAGTGGGGAAGGTGACGCTGGAGTGAGTGTGGGGAACAGCACAGGGGCTCCAGAGAGGTCCCCCGCTTAGGAGCCCTGCCCACCACCGTAAATGGTTTAACCTCTTAGCTGCTGAAGAAAGGGCTCCCTTTCAGCCCCCCTCCTCATTCTAGAAGCTGGCCCGTTAAGTGGAGTTCCTATTGCCGCTGCGAAACCCACAGAGCTAGAACCCTTGTCCTCCAATAGGAAGCAGGAGAGATGGTCCCCCAGCACCGCTTTCTGCTGGCCAATGTGAGCCGCTCACCTCTTCCTCTGGGCCCTGAGCGTTCCAGATCTTAAAGGGACAGACATATACCTGTGCAGCTACCCCCACCCCCACCCCCGAGCTCTCTGGTTGGGTCTTCTGTTCCCGGCCACAGCATATGAGGGAGCCCTGGCAAGTGGGCAGAGCAGGAGCTCTCTCCATGGCCCTGGCCCACCGCAGGTTAACGTCCTGTAGGTACTGCTATGATGAGTCAGGTGTTGCCAAGCGCATTTTGTGCCAAAACTGCTGTGGGGACTGCAGGTAGGAATCCCTCCACCCCTTCCTGAAGCGCCCCGGACCTCCAGTGAGTATGTAGCACACCGTGATGCGTGCCCCAGCCCAGTGTTGGAGCCGGCTGATAAGGGGGAGCCCAGAGCGAGAGGGCAGCTGGCTCCGTCTGCATCCTTCTCTCTTTAGAGGGTGCGGGCTTTTCCCGGGAAGGGGCAGCCATGACGCCACCAAGCCCAGCATGCCCAGCCCACCTCCTGATCACATTTCCAGTCTCGGCGCAGTGAGATGCATTATTTAACTGCGAGCCACTATCCTCATAAAGGTGCCAGCTCCTCAGAGGAAAACTTGTGGGCTTTACAGGGTTCCTTCACGTTCGGGGTCCTGAGAGCTCCTAAAGGCAGAAGCAGCCCTTGGTTAAATCAACCCGTGGCCGAGAGGGGACTTTTGTACCTAGACACAGCCTCACTGGGGGCTAGAGCAGCTCCCCAGCCCCTAACCTCGGAACTGCCGACTCTTAGCCTGGAGCTGGGAGCTGATGCCAAGGCTTCCTTCAGATGGCTGGTAAGGTCACAAAGTACTCAAGTGGCCAGTCCTGAAGGCCCAAATTCAGCAAGTTCCCTAAGTCTTTACTGCTCAAATAGGGTCCAGGGACCAGCAACACCGGAGTTTGCTGGAAATGAGGAACCTCAGGCGCACCCCGGAGCTGCTGAGTCGCACGCTGCATTTGAACAAAGTTCCAGGCACTTAGAACACAACTGAACAGAAAACTGAAGACACACTAAGTCCTCGCCCTCAATCACTGGGGAAACTGAGTCAGAGGAGGCAGGGACAACCAGGCAAATGTCACACTAAGACAGTGATTTTCAGTCCTTTTTTTCATCTCATGGCACATAAACTAATTACTAAAATTCTGCAGCACACCAAAAAATAAAACTTTTGCTGATCTGACAAAAAAAAATAGGTATGGGGAGCAAAGGGGGAAAATCAGGACAACCGTAATAGTATAATCCATAAAATAAAATTTAAAAGATAAGTATCATTTTGATTCATTCACACCAAACAGCTATTGTTGTGTTGGATGCTGTCATTTTTTTGTTGAGATTTTATTTATTTATGTTTAGAGAGAGGGGAAGGGAGAGAGACAGAGAGGGAGAGAAACAGCAATGTATGGTTGCCTCTCACATGGCCCTCACCTGCAACCCAGGCATGGGCCCTGACTGGGAATCAAACCGGGACCCTTTGGTTCCCAGCCCGCGATCCATCCACTGAGCTACACCAGCCAGGGCTGGATGCTGTCATGTTTTTATTTGACAATCTGAGGGAAAAGAGGTCGGTGCCCCAACTGAAGAGTGGGGTCCTGCAGGGTGTAAACACTCTGGGGCGCAGGGTTGAGACTCACTGCACCAAGGCGACCATGCAGCCTGGAAGGAGGTCAGACCTTATGACTCTGCCCCATTGCCTCTCACTCCACTGGCAAGAGATGTTCACTGAACGTCGGCCAACCTCTCCTCAGCCTTTTGGCTAAGATCGAGAGTAGTATCCGAACACCTACTAACCACCTAACCCTCGGCTCCCCGCCCTTCTCCACCACACTCTTCTTTTTATAAATGTTTTTTATTCTATCTAAAAAACAAATAAATAAAATCTCATTTGTTTCCTAAAGAGGGGAAGGGAAGGAGAAAGAGGAGAGAAATATCAACATGTGGTTGCCTCTCACGTGCCTCTTATTGGGGACCTGGCCTGCAACCCAGGCATGTGCCCTGACTGGGAATTGAACCGGCAACCCTTTGGTTCACAGGCCGGCATTCAGTCCACTGAGCCACACCAGCCAGGGCTGGGGGTGGGTTCTGATGAGGGTGTTCCTACTCCAGTGGCCTCCAGTGAGGCAAAGAGGGAAGCAGAGAAGGGCGAGGCTGGAAGCCAGATCCAGTCCAGTGGGGAGGGTCTTTAGGAAGAAGCCCACTCTTACCCTTACCTCCCGAAGACTAGTCCCTGCGAAGTGCAGCAGCTCCTTACACCCTGCCTTCTGCAGCCCAGCTGGTCCTCTCCTGGGTCTTGCATATGGAGGAAAGGACAAAGGGAGGTGTCCAGGCAATGTCACCAGTTGGTCACCTGTCTCAGCCAGGGCAGAGCAGAGGGGTCAGCAGAGAAAGGGAAGGAGTGGCCTGTTTGTCAGGCTTCCTCCCAGCCCGGTCAGGAAGGAGGGGTTGGGCTCCCGAGAGCTCTCTGTCCCACGGAGGGTGGAAGCTAGAGACACTGCCACACTAACTGTCCCTTCTGCCCCCCAGAACAAGTATGAGCCATGGCCCCCAGTCTAGGTGCTGCCCTGGTCCTGGTGCCCAACCCCCTCCCCTCCCAGGTTGCTGTGGCCCTGGCATGAGCGAAGGTCCTCAATACCTTTCATAGTAAACATAACTCATGGCTGTGTGCTCCCTCAGGGCAGTGCCCAGCCTGGCCAGGGTTAGCTGCCCAGCAGACATTCAACAAACAGCTGTCGCCTGGATATGACCCCTCCCACCACAGGCCAAGAAGTTTCTCATCACCACTCCCAAGCAGACCTCCTTTCTTCAGTTGCCACTGGTTCCCCCGGCTTCCCTCATTCCCAGAGCTGCCGGCTGGGCTCCCAGTTGCTGCTCAGGCTCCCAGATCCCTTTCAGGGCCCAGGCAGGACTGACCCCAGGCCCTAAGTTTCTAAGGAGCAAGTTTAACCTGTCCCTCTCAGAGTCTTCAGAGCTCCCTCCTCTCTTTCGCCACACTCGCCCATGGCTCCCTCCAACCCAGACATCCCAGGTCTCTCCACTCAGAAACCCATCGGCTTCTGCCACTTTCACCAAACCATACATGAGAGCCCACCACCAACAGAATCAACATGGAGCAGGAGGAGGGGGCACCTACTCAGCCCCTCCTGCCCTACAGCCCATCCTCGGAATCTCCTGTGCCAGCTGATCTGATGGCTACAACACTCACCTGACCCAACCTTCAAGAGCAAGGAGCACAGCAGAGTCAAAGGTGCCCCCACTGCTACCCACCCAGAGGACCCTGCATACGATCGGAGGGCTCAGAGTCCCAGCCTTATGGAAGCACCTGTCACAACCACACAGCATAATTTCTGGAGGTTCAGAGCCCCTCCAGATGCCAAGGCCGCATCTCTCAGCAGTGGGGCTCTGGGCGTCAAGAGAGACGTTGAGTAAGTGTGAGTGGGCCAGCAATACCAGACATGCTGGCCTTGGAAGTGACCTCCAAGAACCAGGATCTTGTTGGGGAAGGTGGAGCCTGTTCTAAAGGGTCATTGAGCAAACAGGCAGGTGGGCAAAGCTGGTAGAGTGGAAGTGACTCGGGGCAGAGGGGCCCCTTCTGAGTCAACCTTGGGAAGAGGTCGCCTTGTGGGCATGGCATCCAGACAGGCAGCTGGGGCAGAGCCCGTGAACCCCAACAAGATCATAGGACCATAGGACCTCAACCCCTCTGTCCCATAATCTGCCCTGAGAACCTCAGAATCTAGGGACAGAACCCACGACCTGAAGGAGGGAGGGCAGATGTGATGGCTGTCTGCTCAACGAACTCATGCAGGTTCACCTACCTGTTCTAACTCAGGTGGGTTCATCAACCAGAGACGGGATGGATCTAAGCCTGGAGGAGACTGGTGCCTGCTTTCTGCCTAGAGCCCCACCCCCTGACTTTATTTCTGCCCCATCACCCAGGTCCCACTTCTCCACTTGAGTTAGGACCTATCCAAACAGAGCAACTGGGGACTTCCGGCCAAGATGGAGGCGTAGGGAGACACACCATGCCTCCTCGCACAACCAAAAGAAGGACAACGACAATTTAAAAACAAAAACCAACCAGAACTGACAGAAAATCGTTGTATGGAAGTCCAACAACCGAGGAGTTAAAGAAGACACACTCACCCAGACCAGTAGGCAGGGTGGAGCTGGGCAGCCCCACATTCGCGCGCAGATAAACCAGGAGGAACAGCTGGGGAGCGGAGCAAACTGCGCAGCCCAGGACTCCATCGTGGGGAAATAAAGCTTCAAACCACCAATTGAAAACACCTGTGGGGGTTGAGGCAGTGGCAGGAGGAACTCCCAGCCTCACAGGAGAGTTCGTTGGAGAGACCCACAGGGTCCTAGAATGTACACAAGCCCACCCACCTGAGAACCAGCACAGAAGGGCCCAATTTGCTTGTGGGTAGCAGGGGAAGTGACTGAAAGCTGGCTGAGCGCGAGCAAGCGCCAGTGTTCCCTCTCAGGCCCCGCCCCCACAGGTAGCATTGAGGTGAACACCTAAAGCTCTGCCCCTTATACATAACAGGTATGCCGAGAAAAAAAATGGCCCAAATGAAAGAACAGATCAAAATTCCAGAAAAAATACAACTACGCCACAAAGAGATAGCCAACCTATCAGATGCACAGTTCAAAACACTGATAATCAGAATGCTCACAGAATTGGTTGAATTTGGTTGCAAATTAGATGAAAAAATGAAGGATATGCTAAATGAAATGAGGGGAAATGTGCAGGGAACCAACAGGGTTGGGAAGGAAACTGGGACTCAAACCAATGGAGTGGACCACAAGGAAGAAAAAAACATTCAACCAGAAAAGAATGAAGAAACAAGAATTCAAAAAACTGAGGAGAGGCTTAGTAACCTCTGGGACATATTTAAACGTCCCAACATCTGAGTCACAGGGGTGCCAGAAGGAGAAGAGGAAGACCAAGGGATTGAAAACTTATTTGAACAAATAATGAAGGAGAACTTCCCCAAGCTGGTGAAGGAAATAAATAGACTTCCAGGAAGTCCAGGAAACTCAGAGAGTCCCAAAGAAGTTGGACCCAAAGAGGAACACACCAAGGCACATCATAATGACGTTACCCAAGATTAAAGATAAGGAGAGAATCTTAGAAGCAGCAAGAGGAAAGGAGACAGTTACCTACAAAGGAGTTCCCATAAGACTGTCAGCGGATTTCTCAAAAGAGACCTTGCAGACAAGAAGGGGCTGGAAAGAAGTATACCAAGTCATGAAAGGCAAGAACCTACATCCAAGATGACTCTATCCAGCAAAGCTGTCATTTAGAATGGAAGGGCAGATAAAGTGCTTCTCAGATAAGGTCAAGTTCAAGGAGTTCATCATCACCAAGCCCTTATTATATGAAATGTTAAAGGGACTTATCCAAGAAAAAGAAGATAAAAAATATGAACAGTAGAATGACAGCAAACTCAGAGTTGTCAACAACCACACCTAAAATTAAAACAAAAACAAACTAAGCAAACAACTAGAACAGGAACAGAAACACAGAAATGGAGATCACATGGAGGGTTATCAACAGGGGAGTGGGAGGGGGAGAGAGGGGAAAAAGGTACAGAGAATAAGTAGCATAAATGGTAGGTAGAAAATAGACGGAGGGAGGATTTAAGAATAGTATAGGAAATGAACTTATGCATATGACCCATGGACAAGAACTAAAGGCGGGGAATGCGGGTGGGAGGGGGTGTACAGGGCAGAGGGGAATAAAGGGAGGGATGGGACAACTGCAATAACATAATAAAATATATATATATATAAAACAAGCAAACAAAAATAAACAGCAACCGACCAAGATTTCTTTTCAAAGGTCGCTGTTGTGACAGCGCTCTCAGAATAGCATCACACACAGCAAATGCTCAGTAAATGTTGACCGTATGATTAGTGTTGTTATAATGGTGGTGATTTTGAATTGCCTAGCACATGGGCCTGGCATATTCTAGGTGCTTAACAAATGTTCAAAATTAATGTTCTTGTTACTATTATAATTTATTACAGCCATCACAGTGCCTGGCACATAGTAAGTGCTAAACAAATGCTCAGTTCTCCTGGAAAGTCGAATGCACGCTTTCCCCTTCTGGAAAAGAGGACATCGAGGCCCTGGTGTCTGCTGGGTCCTAGAGGGAGAGTCAGGTGTGCAGCGAAGAGTCCAGTCCTGGGGCAGCAGCTGGCAGCCCCACTCTGACCTCCTTCTCTCCACCCCTCCCCCGCTGATTTAGAAGACTATCCCTAAGGTCGGGGGTGGGGTGGGCTGGGCCCATCTGGCCTCCCTTGGAGGAAGAGGGCAGGATGGGAAGGGTGGGTCCAGGGAAGGCCAGGACACAGGCTTCCTGGAGCAGACAGGGCCCCGGGGACCAGGCTGAAAGGAGCTGTGGAAGGCCCAATCTGCTAGGGAGCGGCCTCCAGGAGCCAACCTGGTCCTGGACTGGAGGTGGGTTCTTCCACCACTGCCCACCTTTCAGGGTCAAATCCTTTCAGATGAAACGAGGGGAGGGACTGCTAAGACCCTGGGCCAGGACTTTGTACCCAGTTGCCCCCAGTTCGAGTGGCTTCAGTTGTCTAACTACCCAGGGTACATCCTAGAAGCCTCAGGAGTTGGCCGGGAAAGGATACCCCCACCCCACATACACGCATGCCCCATACCCCACCCCGCTGACTTGCCAGCAGTGCTGGGCTGGGCTGAGCTTCAGTGCCTCCTCTGCCGACCGGGACAACACAGCCTCCTGTTGGACAGAGAAGGACAGGGAAGGGCCCTCCAGGCCACCCTGGCTTCAAGCCAGCCCTCCAGAGGGTGGGGCAGGGACTGGCGCTCACCCCTCCCATCCCTTCACACCCCTGCCTTGCTGAGAAAGACAGGAATGCTCCCCAGAGCAAGTCCCAGGCCGGGAAGGTGGGAGGTGATGTCAGGGTAGAAGCATGCGTTCAGAAGCCCATTGCTATGGCAGCACACACGCACACACATGCACATGCTCTTGGGACAGCCCCGTGCATGGTCCTGTGCGGGCGTACTCCCTGGCGGCAGTGGGCCTGTGCCAACGGGAACCTGCACACGCCCTCCTCCGGGGCCTGGGACACAGCCTCGCGGGCATCGCAAGTCACCCGCTAGGCGCCGGGCGCTGCTCTAAGCACTGAGGACACAGCAGTGAGCAAGACGGACAGACACACACCAGCTGCCCTGCAGGCTGCCTCCTAAACAAACAGAGGCAAGTAAACTCTAACTGTCGCACTGAAGTATTCACAGATAAGATTGTGTGACGTCTGGAGTTCGTGGGAAGCAAAGGGTGTGGGGGATAAAATACGGCCCAGGGGTGATAACTGCTGAGTCCGAGGATCCATGGCCCTGTATTCGTTTCCCAGTTGCTGCACGCTGGGAGCTTCCCGTGATAAAAAGTTAAATACATACACGTGTACACTCGGCAGTTGGCAATAAGTAAAACAAAGAGAAAAAGGCAGGGTGTGGGGACGGAAGACTCTGGATATCGGGAAGGCTTCCCCAAGGAGACGACATGCACGCAGAGACCTAACTTAAGTGAAGTGTGAACCAAGCAGACACTGGGGGAAACATTCCACACAGCGGGGACAGCAAATGTGAAGGCCCCGAGGCACAAGCAAGTGTGGCGTGTGTAAGGAGCAGCCCGCAGTCCAGGGGGCCTGCAGTCGTGAGTCCGCAGTGAGATCGGAGAGACGCCTTGTGGTCTGTGGTAGGAGTTTGGAATCCACCCCACGAAGGGCAGGAAGGTCTAGAGGTTGGAAGCAGAGGATGGACAGAATCTGATTTAGAACGTGGTTTTAAAAGATCCCTCTGGCTCTTGTGAAATCGACGTGGAGCAGAAAAGGGAGCCGAGAGCAGCGTGGTGGCTGCTGTCATAGTCCGGGCGGGTGCTTCTGTGACTCAGGCCGAGCAGGGAGATGACGAAATGGGTCGGGCTGGGGACCCGTTTGAGGATGTGGCGTGTGAGAGGAACAGAGGAGCTGAGCAGGGGTCCCAGGCTGGGCTGGAGCTCTGGGGTGAGAGGGAGCCCATCTGGGCTGGGGAACACATGACCGCCGGTGTGACGCGCCCCCGCGAGGACCCTACAGTCAGGCCAGGCGTGCACGGCCGCGCTCGGCCCCCGCACGGCTGGATGCGCACCCGGGGCACCAGGCACAGGAGCAGACCCCCGCACTCAGCACCTGCTGCTTCACCCCCTCCCCCAGCGAAGCCCCAGGTCAGAGCCCTCGCCCCACCCCCACCTTTCCCAGCTCGGCTTCAGCCTCACAGGACAGGCCCCCACCCGCAGTGTTTCCCTGTGGACCTCGCTCCTGCCCACACTGGTTTCTTTAGCGAGGAGGCTCTTGATTCAGATTCTTCCCAGAGCCGGGGCCCTGACTCCAGCCCCTCCTCCGCGGCCAGATCCTGCGCTCACGCCCCAGCCTGGGGCCCCGTAGAAAATGATCAAGCGATAGATATTTGCTCAGTGCTCTCTCCGGGCCACGCCCTCCGCCCTTTCACCTTGACTTGAAGGCCCACCGCCAGGTTCACCCAATGTCCACCCCCTGCCCCCGACTCTCCTCAGTTCCCAGCACCTCTGCCTTCACTCTGCAGGACAGCCGCTCCCCACCCGCCGCCCACCACGGAGGCACTTGAAGCCTCCGAGCCTCCACCTGCAGGGACGGCGGGGGAAAGCTCTCACCTGTCAGACGCCGCTCACGATGCCCAGCACGCAGCAGTGGCTGTGCACTCAAGCCCCTCTCCGCCTCACTGACCTGTGTGGCTTTGAGGGCGCAGCACCCCTGGGACGGTGGCAGTGCCCACGGTCACGATCTCTCGTCCCCGTGCAATCGTGATGACCATCACCTGAGCGATGTGGGGGAAAACTGCAACTGAGTGGTGACTTTGCCTGAGGCCCCTCAGTGAATCCCAGAGGCAGTCCTGAGGTGTGGTCCTGCCCCGTTGCCCCTGGGCCACACGATCCTGTGGAACACATGACAGTCCGTGGCCCAGGGGACGCCTCCTGCCCTGTACTGACACTTAACGTGACAGCCTGGAAGCCCCGAGAAGTCTGCTCTCGCAAAGACAGGGGCACACGCGGCGAGGCCCGAGGTCTGGGAGTCGTTGGGGCCCGGCCCCAGGCCCAGCCCTGCCACTTACCCTGCACGTGGCCGTGTAGGTCTCACCCACGAAATGAAGCGCCCATGTTCTCAGCCTGAACTGCTCCAAGTTTCCTACACTCCCCGAGGCTCGTTACCGAGTACTTGCTGCGTGCAGGCGCTGCCCGGCCGACCCGTTCTGCTCGTGTAGCTTTTTTTTTTTGGCTAAAAGCCATCTGACACTTCTGTCATGGAAGCACGGGTCAGTTAAGAAATATTCCTAAAACGAGTATGTATAGGGTAGGATTTGGGCTGGGGCTCAGCCACTTGGGTCCTGCCTCTGGGTAGAGCAGGGAAAGAAGCCAGAGAGCTTATTGGTATCGGGGGTGGGGGGGTGGGACACCTGGCAGAGCCTCGAACTCCCCCACCCCACCCGGAGCCCTCCTGCCACACTGGCGGCAAGCGGCTTTGGCTCAGACCAAAAGAGTCTCCAGATCCCTCGAGGCTCCAGCCAGCCTTTGACCTCAGGCCTCAGCAACCTCCCTTCCAGCACCGGTGGCCCAGGACAGCACAGGTGGCCTCACCCCAGCACTGGACGCTCCCGCACCTGCCTCACTGGGCCTCCTTTCCTGGTCCCTTGTACACAGGGTGGTGATGAAACACTGACCGCCCGGTGCTGCCCGCCCTGGGAAAACAGAGGGTTGCCTGGTGCCTCTAAGCAGCCCCCAGGACTCCTTGTGCTTGAGTGCGAGATGGGACTTCGGGTCAATGGCCACAAGCCCAGGACGGACACTGCCGCCCCGACCCCACAAGGTCCAGGGGCAACGGACGGGGCCGAAGCCGGGAAAGGGCCAGCCCTGGGGGCCTCCGGATAGGAATCAAAGCAGTGGGAAGACTGCAGGTGGGGGAAGCCGACCAGAGAAAAGGCGAAAGAAAAGACAAAATCAAAATTAATAAAGTTTAATTAAATATCTGTAAGACAAGGCATTGTCGAGTAGCAATGAACCCAACTCAAATAGGTATATATTAATAACTTTTAATGTGGAATGCCAGCAAAGTGTCCTGTGTGACAGAGTGTGCGGCTCGGCGTCCAAAACTCAAAGTGCCAGGGGCTGCCTGTGGCCACCCAACGTGCCGCCCCCAGAGTGCAGCTGCGCCCCTCGGGGAAGAAGCGGTCCCCGTGCGACTTGACATTAATGGTCTAACATGTGGGCAGTGAAACAGTAAGAAAGGAACTCAGGTTGGTTGTAGAACAACGAAGTGGTGGTCCTCAGACGTTCATCCGTGACGGAGTCCGGGCCCCTCCGTGCCATGCCACCGCCAGCCTCTTCATCTCGGGGGCCTGGGGGGGGGCACCCACCCACCCTCGGGCCCCTTCACATGTCAGCAGTTGGGTTCACCACCCTCCCCACGCTTTCCCACCTCTGAAGTAGAGATCCGCCACCCCCTCCTCCTTCAAACCTAAATGAGCTCATTTAAGGAATGAAGCCAGAGAGCCGGATTCGAGCCTCGAGGCCTCAGACAGACCGTGTGAGTCTGGGCAGGTCCTGCCTCCCTCTGGCCAAGTCTCGGTCTCTTGCCCGTGAAACGGAGTAACGATGCCTACCTAGCACGGCTGCCATGAGGACCAGGGAGGCTGCGGCCTCCTGCGGCCTCCACAGCCGCATGAGACACTGCTTCTTAAACAGACTGCACTGCGCTCTGACTGACAAACTAGAACCCACAGAAAAAAGGTTTGTGTTAAGCTACGCTGAACCCCAAAGAGGCATTTCACCAGTGGCCTTCCTGAGCTAAGTCTGGGGAGGTGAATTTTTCTTGTTTCCCGTGACCCTTTTGCCAGGGCTCACCATCTCTTTTGACCCTTCCCAGTGAGAGAGGCGCCGGGGCTGGACTGGAGGGGAAGCAGGTCGAGTGGGGAGAGGCAGGGAGCGGAGGAGGCTTGGCTCCGGGACCTGAGTCAGCGGGCGGGCAGGCGGGGCGGGCCTTGCAGGCTCGGGGAGACAGCACGGGAATGTTCCTCCAGCCCGAGGCCTGGGCTCTGTGCACTGCGTCCTGGCTCCTGCTCTTACGGACACAGCAGCCTCCGCTCTGGTTCAAGACATGGGAGATGCCTGTAGACTGATTTTGTGGCTTCATCCAGGGGACTTCAGAGGCAGCCTGAACCTACTGACTGGCCTGGGCTTGGGAGGGGGGCAGGGGGGCGGCAGGGAGCCAGGCCAGGCCACGTGGCCTACAGGGAGCTGAGTGCTGGCCTGTAGCTCCGCCACCCCCCCGGGGACACTGGGTGAGGCAGCCGACTCGCACCAGCCACCAGACCTCGGGTTCCTTGTGGGTGCACGAAGAACTGAACATGGTGGTGTTGGGGGATGGATGAGCCTAGCCGGCTCCCCCAGAAGGTGGTGCAGGTGCGGTCCAGGCACAGCTACACGTGTGTGACACCTCTGCTATGTGCGTGTGTGGACTTGTGGCAGCATGTGTGTATCACCGTGTGAGGGCACGGCCGTGTGCATGAGATTGTGGAATGGCTGTGAGTGACGACAGTTGAGACTAACGCTGTGAACAGATGAATGTGTGGACGTGGCTGTGAACATGGGAGTGTGGCACTGTGGCTAGGAGTGCAACTGTGAGGGCACATGACCACACACACGTGTGCACATCGCCAGGTGTGACTTCCGTGCCCACAGAGGACTGGTGTAGCTGTGTGGCTTTGGGTGGGGCCTCAGTGCCGGGGCGTGTGGATGCACGGATTGCGGTGAGGCATGCCGCAGGACGGAGGGGCAGTGGCGACCTGGGCCGGGACCGCACGTCCCCCCAGCCCTGCTCTGCTCCAGATGCCGCACAGTGGCTCACCGCCCTTCTGTGTCCAGGAGCCGACAGGATACAGGATCTGAGAACCGCCTGTCCACCGCACACACAGCCACAAAGCAGACCCCTTCCCTGGATCGCGCCAGGCCTGGGTATCGGGGGTCCCAAACCCTCAGGTCCTGGTAGTTGCCCAGGGCAGAAAGGAAGACCTCGTTCTCCACCTCTCTCAGAGCAAATTGAGGGAACTGGGGCCGCTTGGCCCAGCTCACTCTGAACATGCGCCTGGCACGTAGCTGAGGCCGGCCGGCAAGCCACGCCACCGCCAGGATACTCCCCACACTGTTCCCCCGGCCCCAACAGATCTCAGGCTCCCCCAACACCCCAGCTCACACACAGAAAAAAAGACCACAGCGAGGGTCTGCAGTATTCTCAGCCCCCACCACACACACGCCATCTCAGCCGAGAGACCTCAGGGCACCTGCAGTGGGCCTGGCCCATCCCCAGACTGCACGTTCTGGGTCTCCCCCAAGGTCCAGCTCCCTCGCCCCGAGGAGGAGAGCTGCGGAGACAGCCCCTCTCCAGGAAGGGATACCAGCGGGCAGCCCCGGGCAGGGAGCACGGATGGGGACTTTCCAGCACTGCGGGTTTAAGGAGAGCATTCCCATCCCACGCAGACTGGCCTCAGGAAGGAGCCACCACCCCCCACCCCCAACAGGCCCCTTGCTGTGGTCAGGCTGCCCTCTGCAGAGGGTCCTGAAGGTCAAAGCTAAGAAAAGATTAAGGTAGGAAAGGTCCTCATAGGAGATGGAAATGAGGGGAGGTGGGAGGGCAGGAAGGAGGGGCAAGGGACACAGAAAGTCCCAGATCTGACCTAATTTTGACCCAGGATCCAGGGCCCATTCCAGAAGTTCCTCTGAGGACGTTCTGCCGGGAATAGGAAGCCCTCGCTGCCCACCTCCCCCACTCCACCTGCCCCGAGCTCCAGCGGCCCTGGCCTGGCCAGAGCCTCCCCTGACGCCTGGAGCACAGCGCCCCTCCCTCCACCAAGTCTCTGTGGCCCCCAAAGCACACCGAGGCCTCACCACACCCCTCCTGCCCAGGTGTGAAGACTCCTGTTCATGCTGCCCGGGGCGATCCCAAGGGCAGGGCTGGGGGTCCTGTTTCCAACACAGAAGCTACCGTGTGGCTGGACCCCCGGGACTGCCTGGGAAATGACAGTTTCCGAGCTCCGTCCCGTCTTCTGGACTGAGGTCTCCTGGGGAGGGGAACCCCACCGATTAGGCTGCCCGGGGACACAGCCCCCATTCCTTTTTCATTCGACACTTAGCCATGGATAAGAGCAGCAGAGCCAAACCCTGGCAGAACTCCACCGCTGGCGACATGGGAGTGAGACCTGGGGAGGGTGTGCACCCAGCTGGGGTCCTCGGCCACCTCGAGATCCCCAGGGAGCACCTCCCACCAGCTCAGCCCTCCCCCCAGCTGTGGAGGTTCTGGGGTACATTTTGTGCCTCAGGGACTAGGGTTCTATCATTCCCCCACCCTCATCCTCTCTAGGATCTAAATTAAAAAGTCATATGTTTATTATCTTAATTATAAAAGGTTTATCAGAAAAAAAAGAAAAAATATTCAAGCAGCAGCAGCCAGGAATAGCCATGACCTCCTGAAGGGGCTAGCAGTGGCACTTGTCAGTTCTACCCAACCCGATGCCGGACCGGGCCCTGGCCTGGGGTGGGGGAGGAGGAGCCCCCTTGAGGGTGTAAACAACCGGCCAGGACCCAGGTGGGCCCTGCAGTGAGGCTGGCCAGGGGCGGGTGGGCCCAGGGTCCCTGGGGCAGTAGGCAGGCCAGCCCATCTTTTGCCCTCGGGTTTCCCTCTGCAGAAGGAAGGGTTCCAGGATTCACAGGGCCGAGGACCCCAGGAGCCTGGGGTGGGAGCCTGCTGGAGCGTGAGGAGCTGTTGCTAGTGGACTCAAACACCCGGGACCTTCTGGACATCCCCGCCAGGAAGACCACAGCAGGGTCCTGCAGTCCACGACTTGTCTTAGCACCCGGTGCCCAGGGGAAAGATGCTGCATGGTCCCCAGCCAAGGGCAACAGGGGCGCAGCAGGTGAACAGGGGTCACAGCCCACCCCACAAGGAGTGGGACAGGGACAGGGATGACAAGGGAGCAAGGAAGATCGCTCCCCATCAAGGCAGGGAAGCAAGGCAGGAAAGGTGAGGGGAGAGGAGGGGTGTTTCCAGGCCTCCACACCGCCGCTGGTGCTGTCCCTCCCTTCTCAACGTCCTCTGTCCACGGCACTCGTTTACCACCCGGCAGGTCCTTGGCATTCTTCAAGACGTCATCTGAATATCACCTACACCCGGGAGTCTTCCCTGACGGGCAAAGCGAGTGGTCTCCTCGGCGAGCTTCGAGGGACCCCGAACTTACCGCGGGCAATTCTGCACTGCCCCCTCTGTCTCCGGGCCTGACCCCCACCCTGACTGGGGACACAGTGTTACAGCCTGGTGTCCAGCCTCTGACCCAGGACCGCAGCAGGCCCCATCGAGTGAACGAGTGGGCGGCCGCCAGGAGCACCAGCCCGGGGGGCTCTGAGGTTGGCTGAGACCCCGGCCTGGCCTCACGCGGCTGGCCAGCAGCCCAGGCTCCAGCCCGGAGGGTTCTCGGCCCCGTCCTCACCCCGTTGCAGCCTGACCTCCAAGGGGTGAGCGAGTTCCCCGGGGGGGAGCCGTGCCTCTTCCAGAGCCCACCCCCAGCCGCTGCTGGCGCCGGGGGTCTGGACGCCAGAGTCCGTCGCAGCGACCGGGCGGGAGTCGGGGTGGGGCCCGGCGCTGGAGGTCAGAGGTCGTCGTACATGCGCAGCGTCTTCTCCAGCTGCTGGCCCAGCCGCTGGTAGAAAAGCACCTGCTGGCGCAGGTAGCTCTGCATCATGTGCTTGAAGTCGAGCTCGCGGCGCCGGTGGAAGTGGTGCATCTCGGCCTGCAGGGCGAAGCCCACCACGCGGCAGCGCCGGCGGATGCCGTCGGCCTCGTCCTGCGCCATGCGGCCCTCGTCGCTCATGCGCTGGCTCTCCTTCACCTTGGCAAAGGCGCCTGGCACGGGCAGAGCGGAGGACAAGGCGGTCAGGGCTCTGCCTCCCCAGGGTGTTCCCTACACCCTCCGCGTGTCTCCTCAAGGGCAGACAGCGCCCTTATCAGCTCCCCACCAAGACTCCAGACCCCTGGTCCAGCCACTGGGTATCTCCACCAGGATGTCCTCAATCCTCACACAAACCTTGGCACCATTAGCAGCCCACCCCCAAGCAGTCAAAGCTCTGCTAGCTCCATTGATTTCTAGGGCCAGGGTGTCCTAATTCAGCTCAAACGTCACCTCCAGAAAGCCTCCGTGGTACCCCCACTGTGTGAGATGCCCCCCAGTGCTCCCGTAGCTCTCACCGCCCTGTGGTTCCTCTGACTGCCTCCCTCTGGGCTGTGAGCTCGGTGTCTCAAGCCCCCAGAACAAAGCCCAGCCCACAGCAGATCCAACACGTGTCCACCGAGCTGATTCAACCTCCTCCTCACTGGACAACTACAACAGCCTCCCGAGGGCCTCCCCACCTTAGTCCCAACCTCTGAGAGGTTTCCCATGGCACCTGAGGAGCAGCGAAGCTGGACACCCACAGCTCCCAGCCTTCCCCGGCTCCCCCGTGTCCACAGAGCAAGGTCCACACTCATCTGTGAGGCCCTCCAGGAGCCGGACCCTGCCCCCATTCCACAGGGACCCCTTGTCCTTCAGATTCACCCTGCTCTTTCCTAACTTCATCTCCCTGCCCCTGGGCGCAATTCGATGCCTTTCATCAGGTAGACCAGAAGCCTCCCTCAGAGCACACTGCTGCCCACCCCACTACACTGCTGATTCCAAAACAGAGCCCCAGGGGCCACCTGGAGGCCTCCTTTGTGTGTGTCCCCCACCCCACTCCCCCAGGCTCTGGCCCCGCCTCACTCCGGCTCCCAGGAGACTAGAGGAGGCCATTGCCATGGCCAGGTGACAGATGGAAGGCGGGAGATAAACCTGGGCAGGTGACCCACTTTGGAAGAATCTGAATGAATGAACAAGCTATCGATGAATAGACTCCAGTTCTGAATTAACTGGCACTTGCCTAATTCTGCGCTGAGGCTGGTGGGGACGGTGACTAAGAAGGGGAGGTAGCATGGTGGTGCCGGCACTCAGTCCTTGCAGGGCTGTGGAGAACGCACCGCGCAGAGTAAGGAGGTGGGAAGGGTGGGCACAGCGGGCAGTACCCCCCCCCAGTACGTCAAAAGGGCCCACCGCCCAAAACTGACACGCTCATTACCCACACCGCCCGCTTCTTCCTTAAGGAGGCCTCTCGAGGGTCTTCGAAATGTATTCTTTCTACCCTCAAATTGTTCACTTCATTCAAGACCCATTTGCTGATCATTTACTATATGCCAGGCCCAGGGCTCCATATTCTGGAAATAGCTCTGGAAGCTTTCAGAGCTGGCAGCACCCCTGCTAGTAAACACGGACACAGCTAACTGGTTAACACTGGCATTGTGAGCAGACAGACTCAAGTGTGGACAGTCCCCGGGGCTGCTCACAGCACTCGTGAGAACCCTGCAGTCCCAGCTCCCAGCCCACTCAGGACGGTTCCACCCCAAGTGCCCGGACCTGAGCAGCAGAAGCGGCATCGGTCCGAAGCCTGCAATGCAGATCAACACGAGACTTCGGAGCAGGAGAGGCCAGACGCCCTGCCCGTCCCCCGTCCCCCAGGCCGCCGCTGTGCAGAGGAAACTGAAGCCACAAGGGAAGGGACTTGCCTAGCGCTCCCAGCTCCTTCCTGCCCCTCACACAGGAGCTGCCTGGCCCAGAGGTATCCCTCCACAGCGGGGGGTGGGGGCGGGTAGACACTTCTACTGTGGGGCGCCCATACCAGGCCAGCAGGCATTTGCGTGGGGCCCCCAGACAATGGACGTGGGGATTTGAGAAAGTCCCAAGGGATAGAGAAGGACAATAAGAAGGAAGGTAGAAAACAACAGGACAAAGAAACTCAAGTTAAGCTTTAGCAAAAGGAACCGACAGGAAGAGGAGACACTAGCCAGCCTGGATTCCACCTGCCTGAGAAAGTCTGGGTCCAGTGAGGGCGGACCCGTACTCGAGAGGGTACTCCTTGCCCATGGCCTTGGAGAAAGGACAGGCCCCTTTTGTCGATGAGGAGATTAAGGCCCAAATAAAAGAAATGAATGCACTGCCATTGCTAGGTGTCCAAAGACAGGCAGACGGGCAAGGAGCCAGGGAGTAAGGGGAAGGGGGGAGGGGGGGATGGGAATGGGGGAGGGGAAGGGGGGCCCACCCTGCTCTCCGTCACCTCTCCACCCTGTGACTCAGATCTGGGGCCGAGACTAGCTAACGCGAACGTGCCCCAGAAACTGGCTGGGAGTCAGGGCTCAGCCCGTCCGGCACCCGCCCTGCATTCGAATTTGGACTCACCCTGAGAGCTGACGCCCCAGGGAGCCTTCTGCCACTGCGGCTGTCCTGCAGGCAGGGTCCCAGACACAGGGAAAGGGAGGCTGGGGCTTCCGGGCTCTGGGGTCCCAGGCGCAGTCCCACCTTCATCAGCCTTGTCCCACTTTTCGGAGACTGTCACTACCTGCTTCGGGTTGGGGGCAGGAGTCCTACGTCCTGGTTCTCTCTGTGTCCCTGCTCCTTCTGCCTGGTGTACAGGTCTCCCCGCGCCCCGGTGTCAGGTTGGACCAGGTCTGACGCCCCCGACAACTGCTCACAGCAGAACAATGCTTTAGTTTCCACATCTGAAAGACGGGTCAGAGCACCTACCCGCTGGTTAACCGAGGTCTGGCTGAACTGATCTGTGTAAAGTACCTAGAACGGCAACAAGAGTTCAAGATGCTACGTGCAGCTGCGTGCAAACTGCTCTTCAGTCGGCGCGAGCACTGGCTGGTGGCGGTTCACGGCAACGACGCCCATTGTGTGAGGGGGTCTAGGACGGGTGGTGGAGGGGGGTCAGAGGATGGCCCGGAACAGGGGGCCCACCTGGCCCCCCGGCAGGCACCTGGCCTGCAAGGGCCACTTCACTCGGGCCAATCGAGAAGCTGCTGGGCCCCTCCGTGCATGCTCTGCGATTCTGGGCCTGCCTCCCGCCCACCGAGGATGCACTAAGTCAGCGCTGGGGCATCTAAGCCTCCCTTCCTTCTCCTTCCCCTCTCAGCTCCTCTGCGCCAGGCAGCCGGCCCTGGGGGAGCCCCTTCCTGCCTCTGTCAGGCGCTGTGGACACAGGCTATGGCGTCAGACACACTGGCCTCCCATGTCCGCTCTGCTCAGCATCCCACCTCGCTGCACCTCCTCTGCGGGACGGAGGGCACCACATGGGCCTTCCTGGCTTGGATGTGAGGAGTCTCGGGACGGAGCCATGGCTCTCAGGTGGGGGCCCTGGACACTCACTGTCACCCCTCGTCGTCCCAAGGTAACTATGATCAGAGCCCCCTTACACCCCCAAGGCTGCCCGGTTTGGACTAAGTCCAGGGGCTGGGCCAGGGGACAGACAGGCTGGTGAGCGACATCTTAGCGTCACCCAGACTCTGTGTCCCGTTTCACTCAGGTAAACACTGTCAGGACAGAACGCTCTCCAGGTCACGCCAGACACAATGTTTGTCCAAAGACCGGTCTCCTGGTCCCATCGACGCCTCCTACTTCCTTTCTTCCCTGGCCTCTCTCGCGCACTCGTCACACTTCAGATGTCCAGACAAGCTGGACGAATCTCGAGCACCCAACTTCCTGCTCCTTCCTCTGAAAAAAGGCTCTAGGACAGAGCCAGCATGGGACCCTCCTCCTTCCGGCAGGCTGTCGGCCTCCCAGACCTGCCCAATTCTGCGTCAGCCAGGTTCCAAGCCCCCTCCCTAACTCACCAGAACACAGGCCTAGGAATGGCAGCTCAGAGTCCAGAGGAGAAAGAATAAGCCCAAAAGGGGCTCGCTTACTGGGGAGGTGGGCTGGACTCTGCCTAAGCTTGAACACATCATGCCGGAAGACCGCTGGCCCATCATTCTTGGAAACACCTCAAGTGCAAAGTCAGAAATGGAGAAATGGCCTCTCTTAGCCCTGTCTCCTGCACACGGGTCATAAAGGCCAGTCTGGCTTCACTCCCTTCTAATTGAGCACAAGCCTGGGAGCCTTGGGTATGGGGTACCTCACGCACCCAGCTCTGCCCCGGGTGAAGGTCCCAGGCACCCCGCCACAGCGGTTTAGAAGCAGTTCAACCACTATGTCCCCGCTTCCCCCTCCCGCTGCCCACAGAGAAACACGCCACCCAAGGAACTGGTTGAACCAGCTTTCCCAGGCCCTCAGGCAGCAGTGGGTGTGGCTCCACTCTGAACCAGGGAGACACCTGCCCCAGTGGGCCCCAACCAGCCGGGCCACCTCCCCTGCCCTGCCCCTGCCCAGAGCTCGGGCATCACTGCCCTCAACCGGACCCTGGGCCTGAGAGCTCACTGAGTCCACTCTCCCTTGTTCTCTACATCAGGAAACTAAGCCCCGGAGACCGGAAGGCACTTCCGGGGGTGCGGGGGGCGGGGGGCGGGGGAGAGCCAAGACTAGAACTCAGGCCTCCTGTCTCCTAAAGCTGAAGGAAGAGGGGGGGGGAGGAGAGGAATGGGGAGATGAGAGAAAAGGGCAGAGAAGAGAAAAGAGAAACTGAAGGGAGAGAGGAAGCTGGGAGCTACAGAGTCAGCCTCCTGGTAAAAGAGAGCAGGGCTGGTTTGCTCCGGACTCTCCTGGATACTGAAAGCCACCTGGGCCACCTGGGGGTGGCCTTTGCTGACCTCCAGGCATAATCCAGAGGCCTGACTCCTGGCCCCACCCAGAGAAAAACTCCCAACCAAACCAGGCCTGACCTCAAGGCCTAGGGGCCAGGGAGCCAGCCCCACACCCTACAGTCTTCCTGAGTTACGAAGCAGCCCCAGGGAGGACCACACCTTCTTCTGACATCTGACCTGCCTGTGGTCCCCAGAACTCAGGCATCCGCTAGGTCAGGTCGGCCCACTCACAGCTCAGGCAAGAAGACGGCTCGGGAAGGGGCAGTTAGATGGGCCACGAGCCCCTGGTTCCTCCCTGGCCCAGCCAGGGTGCCCCTGGGTAGCCCAGGGATGAGTCACTTCCCTGACAGCCTTGCAGTAACAGAGAGAAGCCCATTCTGTCCCTACGCAGGGTCCGTGAGAACTGCAAACACGGCCAGGCTCGGGAGGCGGCCAGCAGGGATGTGTGCTTGGGTGGGCACAGAAGGAAGGGACAGCCTCCACTGGGCCATGGGCTGCCTGTGCAACCACTCTTCTGGTGACCCCACCTCCTTCATCTGCAAAATGGGGACCAATGACCTTTCGGTGCACAGACCGGCAGCTCACAGACAGGATACAGTGATGAGAACAGACTCCAAAGCGGGGAGAGCCTGTGATGCGGTGGGAGGACAGGCCACATGGTGCTCACTGTCTGGGTCTACAGCCGTGAGGCTCCTCAAGGGCAAGGCCCAGGCCCCGGCAGTCTCCACATTCCCAGACCCAGCCCGACACCCGGAAGGGTTCACTGTCTGATGCACAGATGAGAAAGTGGGGCAGAAGCAGAAGAAAACAATGAAGGAAGGGAGGAAAGGACAACGAGAAGGTGAATAGCAAGCTCCACGAGGACAGAGACTAGATGTATTCGCAATAACGTCCCTACACCTAGAACAGCGCCCACCACACGGCGGGCGCACAGCACATTCGCTGAGCGAATGAACGAGACAGACAGAAAAACGCGATGAGCGGTTCCGTCCACGCAGGCCCTGTTCACAGGGCTCCGGACGCGCTGCCCTGGCTCTTACCTTTCTGCAGGTGGATGATGTCTGGGAAGTTGGAGAGCAAGCCCTGGTAGAGGGACAGCATGTCCAGCATCGGGAAGAGGTCGTTCTTGGGCTGCTCGGCAAACATCTCGCCGACAGCTTCGTACGTGCGGCCCGTGTGGGAGATGGCGCTGTTGAGGGCCTCGGAGCCGAAAGGGGGGTCCAGCTGGAAGGCGTGGCTGACGGCTTGGAAGGCGTTGCCCAGCTTCTGGAACTCTTTGCGGAAGCCGCCCACGTGCTTGCGCACCAGCTCCAAGGCCACGGTGCTGAGCTGCAGGACGCTGTCGTCCATCTTCTTGCTGAAGGCCTTGAAGGTGTCCACGCGGTCCTCCACGTCCTGCAGGTCCTGGTGCTCCGTGGGGATCTGGAAGGTGAGGAGGAAGCTGGCGCCCACCATCTCGTCCTTCTCCGCCCGGCGCTTGCCCATCTTCCACTGCTTGTCGTCCAGGCAGCTGAGGAAGTGCTGGAAGCCCTCGTACTGGGACAGCACGGGGTGGCTGGTCATGTGGTCCATCCAGAGGATGAGCCGCCGCTTCCGCTTCTCGATGAAGTCCTCCTCAAAGCGGCCCGTGGCCTGCTTCTCGGGCAGGTGGGGCACGGAGATGACGGTGAACTTGTGGAGCAGGCGGTTGTAGAGCCAATCGAAGTGCTTGTATCGCCGGTAGACCGGGGAGCTGGCATGGGTGGGCGTGAGCTTGTAGGAGATGTAGCTCTTGATGCCCTTGAATTTGGTCTGTTTGGTGGGCTCCTCCACGGAGCAGGCAAATGGGTGGGGGTTGGCCCTCCACTGGGGGCCGCGAGGGCCCATCTCGATGGAGTACGTCTCGGTGATCTTGGCCATCATGGGCACGTCGCCCAGGATGAAGGCCTCCACGCCGGAGCGCACGAAGCAGGAGAAGCGGTTGAGGTTGCGCCCCACCACGCTGCTGCGCTTGGCGGATGCCAGGCTGTCCTGCCTCTCCAGGGGTGGCTTGGGCCGGAAGGCCATGTGCTGGCTGGGGTAGGCGCCAGGGTAGGAGAGGTTGAGCGGGGGGTGCCCGTTGGTACCCAGCCCGCCGGCCCGGGGCTCCTCCATCACTGTGCACCCATCGTCCCAGTCGTCCCAGTCATCGTCGTCGTCCTCCTCGAAGCTGCCCTGGTTAGAGAGGAAGCCGCTGCCCCCACCGCTCCCAGGGCTGGCCGCGCTGGGGCTGCCGTACAAGCTCACCTGGGTGCCTGGGGAGCCTGCAGGGCTGCTGGCGTAGTCGGCGTGGTTGAAACTCGTGGCGGGACGGACGATCTCCACGTAAGAGGCAGGGAAGAGCCCCGTCTCGCCGCGGCTGTTCTGGCCCTGCAGCCAGCCGTCCAGTGAGGTCTCACTGAAGATGACCAGGTCCTCGCCCTGGTGGATGTTGATTTCCTCCTTGTTCTCGCTGTGGAAGTCATAGAGGGCTCGGCCTTTTAGTGCCATGGCTGGGCCAGTGGTAGAGAGATGAGGAGAGGGTCCTGCCCAGAACTGAGGTGTCCACGAAGGCACTAGCAAACCGAAGCCGGCCCCAGCAGCTTAGTCTCTTGGTCCCTAGGGCAGGTCTCAGCACCCAGAGATGCTATCCAGCCTCCTTCTCTTCAAAGCTGTGCCCATGGCCCAGAAACGTCCCTATCAAGTCCCCCAGCACATGCCTGGGGGCAGGGGGACCTCATAGCCATAGTTTTCCTCCCTTCCCTTGACCGCCCCTGAAGGGGAGTCTCTCCCTCCTCCCACTCCCAGAAGAAAAGTCAAGTGACTCAGAGAAATCAGCTCTGCGAGGGCAAGAATTCCACTTTCCACTGGAGCACCGTTCTAAAACAAAAGCGAATCACTCCGAAACGGTTCCAGAATGCCCGCAGCTCTGGCTCCCAGCTCCTGCTGGCTCCTCAGGCCTTGGAAGGCTCTATCGCATTCCTCTGAAGTTCTGCTCCTTCCTCCTTCCTACTCCTCTTGGGCCACTGGGTTTTCAAAAATCCAGAAAATCCAAGAAGGGCAAGGAGAAAAGCAGCGGCTTCCTGAATCGAGTCCAAGGGTGGATGTGTCCAGCTTCCCAACGAGCCAGGCTGGGAAAACAAGGACTGAGGCTTACACAACAGGCCGCCAACTCTCGGACCGGCGGGCCAGGGGGCCCCCCCGGACAGCTCCGGTGCCCACTCCTCACCCCAGTGGCCAGCCCCCACCCAAGGGAAGGAAGGGAGCGAAGTGGCGCTCAGGCGATTTCTGTCCACCGGCTGAGTGGCCTCTTTTGTTTGCCTAATTATTCAGCAGTTTATGAGCCTGCAGCTGACCCGATCCGAGTCCGGGGACCCCGTCCAAAGGTACGCCGCCCAGCGCCCGGCGTGCGGAGCCCCTGCCCGGCCCTGCACGCACACACTCAACAGGAGTTTGCCGAGTGAGCTCCAGCGAGCAGACGGCGCGGCGGGCCGGTCGGCCTCCCTTCCGAGGGTCCCGCAGCGGGCGGCGGGCTGCGGCCCCTGCGCCCCAGCCTGCTCCTCCAGCACCCGCAGCCCCTCGGCACAGCCAGCGAGTGGCCAGCTCCAAAAAAAAAATAAATAAATAAAGTCGATTCCGGGAGGTGGCGTCCTGGAGGAGGAAACAGCCGCGGGGGAGGAGCCGGGTGGGGAGAGGCAGGGAGGGAGGAAAGCAGGCAAACTCCACTGCTCCCTGCGCTGCGCAGGGCAGGGCACGGACGCCGGCTCCGCCCTGCCGGCCCGGCCGCCCGAACTTACCGCAGGCAGAGCAGCCAGCCCGCGCGGAGAGAAATCTCTCGCCCTGAGGCTCTTAAGCATCTTGAACTCTCCTCTCCTGTCGCCCCCCTTGCCTGCTCCGTGACGCCAGTGGAGGAGAGCTCTGGAAGTTTGCAAAGTGAGGGGCTGCAAGGAGGGAGCCAGAGCCAGCCGCGAGGGGCGATTCGAGCAGGGCGCCTGGTGAGTCACAGACGCTCCGGGCCTCAGCTCTGGGGGGACTGGGCAGGGGCCGTGCAGCCAGAGATTTTTCTCCAGGGAAGCCCCCCCCCGAGACAGCAGCACCCTCACAGAAGAAGCCTCGGTGGCCTGGGATAGTGGCCGTCGCGGGTCCTAGTACCTTGGCCAGAGAGAGCCAGGAGCACTCCTGCCTTGGGAAGTTTCCTTCATGGAAGTTTTTTGAGCGACAGAAACAGGCCCAGGCCCCACACCTGGTTTCTTGTTGCTTCGTGCAGCAGCGGGGACCAGCTGTTCTGTCTGCCAGCAGCTGCGGAAGCGAGGAGAGAGGGGTAGTCAGGGTAGACTTCCAGGAAGAGGCAAGAGGACTGACTCTGACCCTTCGTTGGCCAGCCCATCCAGAACATTTTGGGTACTGACTGCCAGGCACTGTTCATGGGCCCTGGACATACAGCACAAGGCAATCTGGGTGTCTGCTCCGGAGGGTTTACAGTTCACCCTCTTGACCTTAATTTGTCCATTCTGTCTCTGTCTCATTCATTCCAGTCATGCACTCAAGGAAACATGAACTCAGTAGCTTTTTCTGTACCAAGTCCCTGGGCTACAAAGAGGAATCAGACACTGTCCTCACCTTCCAGGTGCTCAGGTGTATCTGAGAGGTAGACAGATGCTCCCTACCCAGTGTGACCAGTCCCATGAAACGTGATTGGGAGCGCACAGATCCCAGCCTGAATGGAGCAAGGATCAAGGAAGTCTTCCTGGAGGAGGCAGTGTTGTGAAGCAAAGGCTTCATTCAGTTCCTACTCCCCTTCCTGGCCATGCCCTGGAGCCTTGCCTACCCCTCTAGCTGGGATTTACTTCCCACTCATTCTCATTCTTCCCACTTGTTGCAGATGAACTGGCAGAAGACAGTGCTGTGGAAGGTGGACACCTCTGGCTATTTTGAGGGATGTGATTTGTAGGCTTCTGGCTCCAAAACTCAAATTCATTGGTGTAATGAATAGATCCAATACCCTCCCTGTGTAAGGCTGACATTTGACCCAAGTCTTTTTTTTTTTTTTAAGATTTTTATTTATTTCCTTTTAGAGAGAGGGGAAGGGAAGGAGAAAGAGAGGAAAAGAAACATCAACATGTGGTTGCAAAAATCCGAATTTTTGCATCAATAGATGGAGGCAGTCTGGGCTGCTCCTTGGGAAGCCCAGGTACCAGAAGGTCGGCGCCACGGACCTGGAACTCCCAGGATGGGAAGAGGGAACGGTACAAGTCTCTCAACCGAGAAACCGCAAGGTCTTACCCTCTGTGGTAGCAGCCTTGGTTCTAAGGACTCTGGTTAGCCTAGTATCTCTAGGACCAGAGTTGTAAACACACGTTTCTCCCAGCTGTTTTGAGACACCTCTTTTCTGTGATCCCTCCCGTTCCCGAAGCCTCTCTCCAAGCGAGGTGGAACGATAGCAGCCCCTTCCTTAGTACCTGACACCGTTGCAGACATTTTATCTTCATTAGCTCACTTAATACAATTGGGGTTTCTGCTCTCACACATCTGGGGTCCTAGTCCAGCCCCAGCCCCTTGAAGGGCCCCCAGCCACCATCTTGATGTCTTTAGTTCGTTCCCAAACCCTCAGTCACATGTTTACAGGCCAGCCATCTTTGATTTACTACCACACCTGCCCTGGGTGGATTTTTCTAATGCTCCGGGGCCACCCTTATTTCCAAGTTCTTAGGGAGACCTCACTCTTCGGCCTCCCAGGCATTTCCAGGGCTTCTATCTTCCATTCCCACCCTTCCAGGGATCCTCTTCAAACCTAGGAGTCACAGAGCCTCTGGTCACACATCCCAGGAAACCACTAACCTTTGTGGGTTCCCTACATTCTCCCCATTAGTTCGGGAAAAGTTCCTTTATTAACTTCTCTTCAGATTATTGTAACTGGAGTTTGTTCTCTTTCCTGCTGCGACTCTGGTTCCTGCAGAGGGAACAGCATCCATCCTCCCATGCAGGCACCCGACTTCCTTTCTCAGGAAAGTCCTCAGCAAGGGAGAGCCATGGCCAGCGGTTCCCAGGGCGACCTGGCCAGTGGCAGCCCGGCGACACACTGGACATTACCACAGGCATGCAGACACGGTGATGAGGGCCTGAAACGGGGGCAGGAGTCATGGGCTGGAGAGAAGTAAAGCTGGGAGTTTATGGAGGCAGGACAGACAGGAATGTCAATCAGCAACATGTGGTATTAAGGGAAGAATCAACCCACCTATTAAAAAAAAGAAAAATGGGCCCTGGCTGGTGTAGCTCAGTGGATTGAGCGCAGGCTGCGAACCAAAGGGTCGCCAGTTCGATTCCCAGTCAGGGCACATGCCTGGGTTGCAGGCCAGGTCCCCAGTGGGGGCTACGTGAGAGGCAACCACACATTGATGTTTCTCTCCCTCTCTTTCTCCCTCCCTTTCCTTCTGTCTAAAAATAAATAAAATCTTAAAAAAAAAAAGAAAAATGGACACCTCTTCCCCCATTTCTCTGCTCACCTTTGCAGCAAACTTCATGCAAACGGCACCCAGACCAACCAGTTGCCTACAATTAAAGCCTTTCTCTTCTTAAACCTCTCCAGCCATTCTTTCACCTTCGCGTTCCACTGAAACCAATCACGGTCATCAATGACTCACCAGTTATTCTCAGTCCTCCTTCTTCTACTCAACTTATCAGTAGCATTTGACCAATTTGGTAATTCCTTCCCCTTGCATACACTTTCTTCACTTGCCTTGGGGAGAACATATTCTCCTGGTTTCCTCTACTTCCCTGATTCATCCTCTCCTTTCCAATCATTCTGACCACTAGAGTGGCTCCAGTATTGTGTCCTCTTACCTTTTCTATCCATGTTCACTCCTTGGATGACCTCACTCAGACTCACAGCTTCAAACGCCACCCATTTGCCAGTAACACCCAATTTCTTTTTTAAATCTCCACCCCAACCCTTTCTCTAAAACTCCAAATTCACATCTTTCTCTCTGACTTCTCCCCTTGGATATATACACATCTCCGGCCCAACACGGCCAAGACTGAATTTCTGATCTTGCCCCCCAAACCTGTTCTACATGGCACCCTTCCCTATGTCAGATGACGAGTCCTTTTTTTCAGTTGCTCAGGCCAAAACCCGGAGCCATCCTTGACTTCTGTCATTGTCCTCGGACTCCTGTCTAACCACCGTCTCACTGCTACTGCTGCTGTCCTGGTCCCAGCCACCATCGTTGTCGCCTGGATCACTGCCACAGCTTCCCGATGGTGTTTCCACCTCTGCCTCCCAACAGTCTGTTCTCAACATGGCATCAGGGTGACCCTCTTAAAACACAAGTTAGATGTCAATCCTCTGCTCAAAACCCTGTAGTTTTCTTATCTCACTCAGCATAAAAAGCCCACACAAGGGCCAACAGCTTCTTTATGGGAGCCCCCTTGCCTCCCTGCCGAGCCCACTGGGCTTCAACCGAGATGGCTGTTACTCCCATTCCGACATGCCAGGCCCACTCCTGTCTCCAGGCATTTGTACTGTTGCCTCTTCCTGAAATGCTCTTCCCCCAGATATACACATGACTAAACTGCTGTTAAATGCCACTTCAATAAGGCCTACCTGACATGCCCTATTTAAAATTATAGCTCATCTTCACCCCAAGCCCTTCTAAATCCTACTGAATTGTTTCATGACACCACCTGCTAACATATAATTTACTTATTTATCATGTTCAGGGAGAAGGAAGTTAGCCGAGAGTCCTGCTGGAGACATGTTGAGCAAGAGTCAGAAGGGAATGAGGCTAGGGGAATATGAAGGGTAGAGATAAAGTGCAAACTGGGAAAAGATATTTGTACCATGTATAACTGGTTAAGGATTAATGTCCAGGATATATAAAGAATACCTTCAGCCCTGGCTGGCCTAGCTCAGTGGATTGAGGGCGGGCTGCAAACCAAAGGGTCGCAGGTTTGATTCCCAGTCAGGGCACATGCCTGGGTTGCGGGCCAGGTCCCCAGTGAGGGCCATGTGAGAGGCAACCACACATGGATGTTTCTCTCTTTCTCCCTCCCTTCCCCTCTCTAAAAATAAAAAATAAATTAAAAAAAAAAAAAAACACCTTCAAATCAACCAGAAAAAAAAAGCAATCTATATAAGTTTGTTACTATAGTTGTTGTAACAAATTACCACAAACTTAATGACTTAAGACCACACAAATTTATTACCTTACAGTACTGGAGATCAAAAATCCAAACTCACAGGGCTTAAATCAAGGTGTCAGCACAGCTGTGTTCCTTCTGGAGACTCTAGGGGAAATATCCGTTTCCTTGCTCTTACGGGTTTACTAGAGGATGCCCATATTCCTGGCTCTTTCATCTTCAGAGCCAGTAACCACATCACTCAGACTTTGGCTTCCATCACCGTATCTCTGCTGGTTCTTCTGTCTCCTTCTTTCACTTATTAGGACCCTCGTGATTACAGGGCACTCACCCAAATAATCCAGGATAATTTCATCATTTCCAGATCCTTAATTTACTCGTATTTGCAAAATCCCCTTTGTCATGTAAGGAAACACACTCACAGGTTCTGGGTGGATGTCTTTGGGGGGAGCGTTATTCTACTTACCACACAATCTAATAGGAAAATAGACAAAAGACATTCCAAAATGGAGTAAACACATATGAAACCTTTATTCATCAGGGAAATGAAAATTAAAATCACAATGAAGTACCATCACACACTACCCAAATTGCCAAAAATTTTAAAAATAATTGAGAAGAACAAAGGACAACACTTTCATTAAATATTTGACAACATGTAGTAAGTTTGAACATGCACATACTTTACAACTCGGCGATTCTGCTCCAAAATATTAGAAATCATTGTATGTATATGTGCAACAGAAGAACTATAAGAATGATACTGGCCTGGCTGGTGTAGCTCAGTGGATTGAGCGCGGGCTGGGAACCAAAAGGTCCCGGTTCAATTCCCAGTCGGGGCACATGCCTAGGTTGCAGGCCAGGTCCCTAGTGAGGGCCATGTGAGGAGCAACCATACATTGCTCTTTCTCCCTCCCTTCTCCTCTAAAAATAAATACATAAAATCTCAAAAAAAAAAAAAAATGATACTGGCCTCACTGCTAAAAAAAAAAAATAGTCCCTCTAGCCCTGGCTAGTGTGGCTCAGGGGATTCAGTGCCGGCCCATAAACCAAACGGTTCTCAGTTCAATTCCCAGTCAGGGCACGTGCCTGGGTTGCCGCCAGGTCCCCATTTGAGGGGAAACAAGAGGCAGCCAATGAATGTTTCTCTCTTTCACTTTCTCTCTCCCTTCTCCTCTCTCTGGAAATGAATAAACAATATATATTTTTTAAACAGTCCCTTCAAAAAAAATCCAAAAGGAAAAAAGATGAACAAATTGGATAGAGCCACACAATGGAGTATCATGCAGCAGTAAAAAACAACTGTAGCTACATAGAACTCCATACAGTGTGAGTCCTTCTAAGCAACACTTCTCAAATGTTGGTGTGTAAACAGATTACCTGGGGACCTTGTTCAATGCAGATTCTAATTCTGTAGCTCAGGAATGGGGCGTGAAATCCTGCATTTCCAATGAGCTCTCTGCTGGGCCACCAGCTCCACTTTGAGTGAGAAGGGTGCCTATTTAGGGATGCACGTATAATGATAAAACTATTTTTCTTTTCCCGCTTTTTTTTTTTTCTTTTTGCCAGGGCAAATGCAGTCCCCTACTACCAAAAATTTTGCAGGGGTGTACAGTGTGGCTTAGTTGGTTTGGAGCGATGTCCTGTAATCAAAAAGTTGCAGTTTCCACTCCCAGTCAGGGCACTTACCTAGGTTGTTACCTAGGTTTCCATCCAGGTCCCTGCTCATATGATCCTGCTCCAGGTGCATATGAGAGGCAACCAATGGCTGCCTGTCTCTCACACCGATGTTTCTCTCTCTCCCTTCCTCTCTCTCTAAAAGCAATGAAAAAATGTCCTCTATTGAGGATTAAAAACAATTGTTGTTTTTTTTTTTAATTATGCAGTCGCGTTTCCCACATTTGGAGCAATTGCTGGGGTCAGCACATCCAGGATGTAATGGATAAGCCTTGCTCTGGGAAAACCACCTTTGTGATTATAGTATCTCCCCGGCCAGGAAAGTATAAAACTATTTTTCTTTTCTTTACCTTTTTAAACAAAATATGTTATTTATCTATTTATCTATTTTTAGAGAGATGTGAAGGTAGGGAGAAAGAGAGGGAGAGAAACACTGATGTAAGAGAGATACGGAGAGATTCATTCATATCGGTTGCCTCTCACATGGCCCCCAGCTGGGGACCCAGCCAGCAACCCAGGCATGTGCCCTGACTGGGAATCGAACCCTCATTCTTTCCGTGCAGCACTCAATCTCCTGAGTCACACCAGCGAGGGCTAAAACTTTTTTCTTTTTTTTTTTAACAAAAGGTTAAACAAAAAATTCAGAATAGGTACCTTTACCTCTATTTGGGAGACTGGGCAGGAGACCTGGTGACATTATCTTAAACTGGTTGTTGGGTTTATAAGTATTCATTATACTTTATAACTTACATATGATACAAATTCTATACTTTAAAAAAAAGCATACAAAAAAAATGATCAGCGAAGAAGCTAGGTGGCGTCAAAGGCTTGGGCAAATGAAGAGGTTAGTCTTGCAGCCCACACGCAGGTATAGGTTACAGAAATAACTAGCTGAAAGAGTTACTTACCTCTGTTAACTCAATACTAGGTGACCGGATATCCACCCTGTCAAGCAAATTCGTTTGAGTCTGCACTGAAGGGTCAGGACTTGGACCTACTACCCAAGTTTCTCAAACTTACTGGGTTTTATGAATCAAGTGGCACTCCTGCCAAAATGCAGATTTCCAGGTGGCTCCCGTAGAGATCCCGATTCTGTCCGTGTAGGAAGGGGCCGGAGAATCTGCATTTCACAGGTTCACTGCCGCCCAGCTCCATTTAAAAGGAAAAAAACGTCCCGCCCTCCCGCGAGGTCCCCTACAAAGTGAAACGAACCTCACGGTCAGCACCACGTAAACCCAGCGAAACAAGCGCCGTCTTCCCCTTCCTCGCTACTGACCTCTTTAGCTCTTGTAGGAAAACTCTCCTAAGAGTCCCTAAAAGACAGCCATCTGAATGAAAAACAGTGACTACCCTACTAGGAAACGGGCTCCCAGCGATTTAACTCGGCTCCGCCCTCTCGGCCCCGCCCAGCTCCGTCCCCCACCGCTGGGGTGAGGGAAAAAACGCGAGATACGGCGTGGAGGCGTGGCCCCACTCTGACCAATGGAGTTCGAGGGTGTGGTCACTCGCCTTTCCCTCATTGGCCCAGTTGTCCGAGCGTGCGCAGAGGCGGAAGTCAACCGGAACCCGGAATCCGTGCTCTGCCTGGCGTCTTAGGGAGCCTGCAGCCGCCGTCATGGTCCGGAAGCTTAAGTTCCACGAGCAGAAGCTGTTGAAGCAGGTGGACTTTCTGAACTGGGAGGTCACTGACCAAAACCTGCACGAGCTGCGCGTGCTGCGGCGTTATCGGCTGCAGCGGCGTGAGGACTACACGCGTTACAACCAGCTGAGCCGTGCCGTGCGCGAGCTGGCGCGGCGCCTGCGCGACCTCCCTGAGCGCGACCCGTTTCGCGTGCGCTCCTCCGCCGCGTTGCTAGACAAACTGTATGCTCTCGGCCTGGTGCCCACGCGCGCCTCGCTCGAGCTCTGCGACTTCGTCACGGCCTCGTCCTTCTGCCGCCGCCGCCTGCCCACTGTGCTTCTTAAGCTGCGCATGGCGCAGCACCTCCAGGCCGCCGTGGCCTTCGTGGAGCAGGGCCACGTGCGCGTAGGCCCCGACGTGGTCACCGACCCCGCATTTCTTGTCACCCGCAGCATGGAGGACTTCGTTACATGGGTTGACTCATCGAAGATCAAACAGCACGTGCTGGAGTACAATGAGGAGCGCGATGACTTTGATCTGGAAGCCTAAGGGGTCTTCCCCCCGCCCCTGCTGCGTTTTATAGGTTGGGAAGCTGAGACTTGAAGCTGGAGGTTCTGTAAGGGCGCTTTTCCCCAAGATGTATCAGCCAGTCCTAGCACACTCGAAGCCAAAGGGTACGTCCCTGTTCTCCACGAAGTTTTCTTAGCCCTTGGACTGTCGATAATTAAATGTGACTGCCTTCAAACAGTGGGAAGCGGTTTTGGGCTGCGCTGGGGAATTATTAGGCTCTTGTTCCTTTAAGGTTGTAACGCGAAAGCAAAAACTTCGTATCCCACCCCTGCTTTCCCCCTGTTGTCCTAGCGGGACAGTTTGGTTCATTTAATTATAATGTTTGTAGCTATTCATGATTAAGCTGTGTACCAGTGTAGAGAATTTGGTCTTAAGTTTTCATAAAATGAGTAAGACTTTAGTGAAAGTATCCTGTCCCTTATTTAAAGGAATGCTTTTTTTTTTAATGCTAATAAACGGCCCGACTGCTTTGTAAGTGCACATATTTCCTGTCTGATTTTTTTCACATGAGGTCCAATCTACAGGTCTCCTTGGCTCAGGAACCTAGAGAAAAGTAATAAGGTCAGCAGCTGCCTGCCGGTAAGTGAGGCCCTCCAACTGGGGGCGGGGTAGGGGGGCGCGGGGACATGTAAAGGTTGCAGGGTGTTTGTTGCAGGCTGGGCACATTTGTTCACTTGCTCGAAGTGAGTGTTTCCATAGAGCTCTTTCCCACGTAACTTTCTGTTGATATTCCAACCCAATACCATATTAGAGGGCTGAAGTGTTTGCTTACCTAAGGAAATAATCACCCTGTATCTTGGCCATCCATCAGTTAGTAGTGGCCCAGGAGGTTCTTGGGAATGTAGATGTTACTGGGAGTGGGAGAGAATTGGAAAGAAGAATAGGGATACACTTTGTTTTTCACACAAGACTTCTCCATGGAGAATAAATAGAATGCCAGAACCAGTGGGATGGCTTTTACATGTGCCTCTCCCATATTCCCTTGCATGCAGCAGCTCTGAAAGAAACAACGAAGGGAATGAGGCACAATGAAGGGATGACAATAGCAAAGGTGTGGCATGCTAGGCATGGATTTCAGTACATTGCATACCTTAACCATTTCATCCAATACTCCTATGAAGTAGGGAATCGATTACTGTATTCTCTACTTTTCAGGTGAGGGAACTGAGGCAGAGATGTGATGTGTCGAATTACCCCAGATTGCATGGCCAATAAGTGGTGGGGCTGGAATCATGCTCCTTTTAAGAAACTCACCGTTGGGCCCTGGCTGGTATAGCTCAGTGGACTGAGCGCGGGCTGTGAACCAAAGGTTTGCCGGTTCAATTCCCAGTCAGGGCACATTCCTGGGTTGCAGGCCTGGTCCCCAGTGGGGGCCACGTGAGAGGCAACCATACTTTGCTGTTTCTCTCCCTCTCTTTCTCCCTTCCTTCCCCTCTCTCTAAAAATAAATAAAATCTTTAAAAAAAAAAAAAAACAACTCAACGTTGGCACTGCTGACAGGATGTGTCAGGTTTTTTCTTAAGGTCTCATCTGTGCCTCAAACATTAATAAGATGCCCTATATACACATGTATTTGCTACTAAAAATTGAAATAGCTCACCAAGAAATATATTACAATTCAAATTTTTGAAAACCAGAGAATTTAATTAAGGCACTCTGCACTGATCATACTCTAGCCAAATCACTCCACGTTTTCTTTTTTATATTCCTTCTACACAGGTAACTTGCTTTTAAATCTTGATGTTGGGAGTCATCTTACTGACTTCAAGCTTTTAAAACACGACAACACTGAAGACCTATTTGTGCTTCTTTCAGTCAAATGAAAAAGGAACTGAAGTGTATTGAAGTCATTCGAAAACAAACTACATAGATTCTTTATAAATTACTGGCATCAAGGTAGACAAAAAAAAAAGATGCAAGAAAAAGACATCACAAAACTTCTATCATAGGTTGTCAAAATATTGATATGCAGCCCTGGCTGGTGTGGCTCAGTGCAATGAGTGCTGGCCTGCGAACCAAAATGCCGCCGGTTTGATTCCCAGTCAGGGCACATGCCTGGGTTGCTGGCCAGGCCTCCGATAGGGGGCATGCGAGAGGTAATCACATAGTGATGTTTCTCTCCCTCTTTCCTTCCCCATCTCTCTAAAAATAAATAAAATCTTTTTAAAAATATTGATATGCAGTTTATCCTAGCATAGAGTAGCTTTCCCAAGCTGCTGCATAATAGCCTTAAGATTACTAGCAAAAAAAAAAGTACAAGAATGAGGTTTATGACTACATTGACTCCGTGTTATAATTATTCCCCATATTAATATTATCAGAAGGATGTCCACGATACAGGCAATAATGACAGCTACATGTACATCTAGATTTTCTGAATCTTGATTCAATCTCAAGTGTCCTCTCCTGTGAATTTTGTTTGTTTTTAGAGAGAGAGAGAATGGTTATTAAAGCTGGGGACAGTGAAACAGGGAACAGCCCAGGATAGAGAAGCAGCAGGAGAGACCTAGGCAGGGCTGCTTTGGCTCTCTAGAAACAGGAAAGAAGTGAGCCAAGGCAGAGCTACTACTGTCAGCTCACTGAGAAGTCGGACAAAAGGGGCTTAGGGAACAGGTTGAGGGGGTTAGCCCAGAACAAATTGCTGCTGCCCATTGCTCCCTTGGTTGCAAGTCTCATGGAGACCCTTAAGAGTTTAGGAGATGCGTGGAAGGGAAGAAAGACATGGGCAGGCTTCCAGGAGGGAGAGCATGCTGGCATGTGTGGACTTCACGCAGAAAAAAAATTCAACACCCTAGTCCAGGTGATTTTGCGAGTACATTTATTAAAACGGGTCCGTGGAACAAAGGAAGGGCTTAAGATAAAAGAGACAAGATCACAGCCACAGGAAGGAGCCTAGACTGGGATGCCTAGACTCGGGAGAGGAAGTCACAGTAACAGAAGTGAGCGGGGCTGCATGGACTGAGGAAAGGAAGTTACACAGGCAAAAGGAGGGCCTTGGAGACAGATTCGGGGTGAGCCCAGGATGGGCTGCCACTGCCTGCTGCTGCCCTGCTTGCAAATCTCCTGCGAACGTTTAGAGCTTAGGAGAAAGAAAGCAAAAGTACCTGCCTGAGGAAGGGGGATTTGGGGATGGGTGTGTTCAAGAGAGAATACATACTGGGTCCTTTGTCTTGAGGGTTCTTATCTGTTTGGGTTTTTTAAAGGTTTTATTTATCGACTTTTAGAGAGAGAAGAACAGGGGGAGAAAGCAAGAAACAGTGTGTGAGAGATACATCGATTGGTTGCCTCTCACATGCCCGAAACTGGGGATCTGGCCCACAACTCAGGCATGTGCCCTGACTGGGAATCGAACCTGCAACCTCTCAGTTTGAAGGCTGGAGCCCAATCCACTGAGCCATACCAGCCAGAGCTTCTCCGTTTTCCAAAGGCAGGAGTTTTAGGAGAGGATTTCAACAATATTCAATAGGTTTCCAGGTGTGTCCTTGAATATGCTGATGCATCAAAATGATCCTATAGGGGAGTTTGGAGTCACTCTGGTCAGCTTCACTGCTTTACTTTTATCTTGGATTTGGGTCTAATTGAGCTTTTTTTGTTATTTATCCCCCTGACTTAATTCATCCTGGGGTTTGGCTGGCACTAAGGGCACCGACTGAGTCTCTGTTACCTATCTCCTTGACCAGGGTGATTTAATCTACTCACTCTATGGTTAGGGGAGAGGTATAGACAATCTGCTCCTGAATATCCTTGGTTAAGGAGGATGAGATCTTGTGGTTTATTAGCTGGCTGTTAACTGCTCAGCCTTATTTAACTATCCTGTCTCAGTTTCCGTGATTCCATTTGCCAAGGAATTTTCCTAGCTTCTTACTATCCTGCCTCAAGGCAGCAGTCCCATCATGGAACAGTCCACCATAGAGTGTCATGTCTGGTAGGAATGCCTTTGTTTGCCTGGCGTCCGGGGACCAGTCAAGTAGCTGCAATGGTGGAGCTCAGAGCCATACCAACACTGTGACTTAGGGTGGGACCTTCCGGTCCTGTAGCTGGACTTCCTGGCAGGCTGGACACTGAGATCGACCTCATGGGCAGTTAACTGTTTCTGCAGGTTGGAACCTTAATCAAGATTCTGGACACCATGGCCCAGTGAACCACGCTCGGTGGCAGTGCTCCACAAATATTGTCCCACATTGGAGCCGGGAGAGGCGTGCTGTCCCCACTGTGTGGGGAGCGCACAGTGGGAGCTCTGCACTGTGTGCTTCTTCCCTCGGTCTTTCATTTGTGTGCCTTCCACTTCCCATAGCCGTGAGCACAGCAGCTTTTAGTGAGTTTGGGGGGTCTTTCTAGTGAGTCTCCCAAATCTGATAGTAGTTTGGGGAGCCCCCTGAACTTGCAAGTGTTGTCCAAAATGGGGACAGCCTTAAATGTAAAAAAAAAAAAAAAATAAGGAAAGTCTTGTGTGGATGGGGTGTATGCCCTAATTTTGCAGTTGACTAAACTCTCATAACAACTATTTTCCTAGTAATTTTCTTCAAATCATACTGCTTTTCTTTTTACTTCAGTTTTGTTTAAAAGGAAACTGCCCAAAGAAAAGCTTTAAGGATGTTACCCAGTCATGTCTGAGAGTGAAGGCAAGACAGATCGCCTCGATGCCTTCGGACTTAATCATAAGTTTAAGGTGTTATAGGATAGCGAAATTACAGAATTTGCAGAATAAAGGATCTGAAGTCACAGCAGGTGGGCCAACATGTTTCCCCATGACTAATACCTAGTAGCATCTGCCTGAGGTGAATGATACATTCTACAGGTTACAACTAGAAGCTTTTGAAGTTAGGATGTTTCCAAGGAAATTTTTTTTGGTCCCCCTCCCTTCTTTAATTTTTTTTCTCTTTTCTTCTTATTTTTCCCCGCAAGGAACTTCTTGAAGACAACTTAGCCAGGCCATTTCATGAAAACAGGAAAGCGAGTAAGCATAAATCAAACGAGAAGGGGCTTTCAGGGTAATATTGATTATTTTTATTTTTATTGTAATCAATAAAAAATGTACTTCAAGCACTTACCAGTTCTTCTTTCTCTCTTTTTTTCTTTTGAGGTCAAATGCCTGTAACATGGAATTTACCATCTTAACCATTTTGAAGTGGACAGTTCACCGGTATTACATACATTTATATTCTTGCACATTATCAGCGCCATCCATCGCCAGAACTTCGTCATCCTCCCCAACTGAAGCGCTGTCCCCATTAAACAGTCACTCCTACTCTCACTCCTCCATCCCCCTTCCCCACCCCAATGCTTCTACTTCTGCGTGAACTTGACTGCAGGGGTTACTTAAAGAAAAAAATCTGTGTCTCTTCTCTGCTCTACCACACCACTACTCATAGAATACTTCCCTGCTGACACCCTGGTCACCAAATGTGTTGTGTGGGGGGGTCACACATCAAGCCATTCTGTCCGACGAGTGTCCTACAATTCAAAGCTCGATGTCTGCAATTCAGTTCAGTGCCAATACCTGGATATGGTGTAAGAGTGACACAGAGAGATCTGATCAGATCACTGGGAAGGTAGGGAGGGGCTGGAGGAGGAGGTTGCCCAAGGCAATGGTGAGCAGCCTAGGGCGAGACTGGCTGAGAAACCGAATGCCACCAGAGCCCATGGAATTATGGGTGAGAAGATTTGAAGTAAAAGAAGAGCGCTCTCTTTCTGTCGATGAAAACCTTCCATCTGTACAACTCCACTGGGAGTGCTCTTCCAGTTCCTATAATCCATTAATCACTTAATAAAGCCAATTAGAGTTCCAAATTTATTCAGGTGATGTTTTTTCAGTTTTTATTTACATTTTAGAGAGAAAGAGAGAGACAGAGAAACGATGTGTTGTTCCACTTACACATGCATTCATTGGTTGATTCTTACACGTGCCCCGGCTGGGAATTGAATCCACAACCTTGGGGTATGGGAGACCGCTCTGCGTGGCATGAGCCCAGCTCCCACTCAGAGGGACCAGTGGAGAGCAACACAGGACCCACGCCCACAGACAGGTTCTCCTGTGAGGAATCAGGCCTGCATTGTACTTGCTTTTTGCTAAAATCCCTCACCCTGAATCGAGGCAGCAAGGGCTTACTGCAACTTCCTAAAGTCCATGCCAAACCTTGCAAGGACAAGTGTAACCAGTTCAACCACTTTCCCCTTTGCATTTGCAAATATCCTTCTTGCTTGATGTAATTAGCAACATCCTCTCCTTTGTTATCTGTAAAAGGTAATCACCTACAGTGATCCTATGCATAGTCAATGAGGACCTGTGCATAGTAAATGAAAAGCACCCTCAATGTAATGTGTCCAGAAAGACGATAAAAAGCCTGTCAAGGCAAGGATCAGCATGCTTTCCCCTTGAGAGGGTAGCCATGCCTTCCCTTTTCCTGCACAGTGCGGACACTGCAGGCTGGTGTCTGCCTCGTTGGGGTATTGGGATGATGCCCTAACCAACTAAGCTACTCATTCAGGGATGGTGAATTTTGTTTCTAAACAGTATATACCACGCTTTAAAAACTCTACTTATCTGTCTCTGGACATTCCTTTTGCTTTTTAGCCATTTCGAATAATGCTGCTATGAACATGTACATACAAATATCTGAGTCCCTGCTTTTAATTGTTTTAGGTACGTAGCAGGTCCTCTTTCTGTCACTCATTGTCATTTTGTTGTGATATTGACATGCTGTAGAAACTTTAACTCTTGTTTATGTCAGTTAACCTGTGGTAAAACTAATTTTCTTAGGCAGCTGACCTTGAACAATACTGGTTGGAACTGTGAGGGTCTGTAGTCGACAGTTAAGACGGGCGTGAGCAAAGCAAGGACGCTAGGCCAGGTATGGAAGACCACCAGTGAGGAAAGCCCGGCGCACCTTGCAATGGGCAAAACTGGGAAACAAGGACTCTATCCCTGGGGCTGTCTTTCTACCCCTATCGTATTGCTGGTCATGTGGCTTAGACCATATCATTGGTCACATGGTTTGGACTCTCCCCTGACCATTTCTCTCCTCACATGTCACTAGTAATGTGGCAGACTCCCTTAGACGAGGAACTAGAGGACCAGAAAACATGTATTTTGTCATGTATAATGCACCCCCATGTATAATGTGCACCCACGTTTTTGTGTGCATTCTACATGAAATTATTAGACCCCATTATTATACCCGGGGTATGTAACCATTATACCCTGTATACCCATTATAGCCCCAGTAGGGTGAATCCTGGATGTGAAACCCAAGAATACGGAAGAATATATACCCAAGAATATGTAACCATTGTACCCAAGTATAATGCACATCCTTGTTCTTCCCACAAAAATTTGGGCAAAAAAGTGTGCATTATACATGGCAAAATATGGTAGCCTCAGAAGACTCCCATGCAAGCCCTTGCCCTTAATCATTAAGCCCTCGGGACAATGAGGTTATGACCCACATCAAATACTCTTAAGAATAAAGCCTCAGGTCTGGGTCCGTTGACCACAGAACCAGAGACAAGAGTTTTGGTCAAATTAAAGATGACATTTAGGCCTCAGTTGTGTTTCAGCTCCAGGCTCACAAAAGCTGCAAAACCAGACACCATGGCTGACATCAGGACTAGCTGCATTGATTAATCACCCCCCTTCCCCCGCACCAACCAATCAGCAGAGACCATGACCCTGAAAGGACACACCTGGAAAAGCTGATGAATATTCCACTGAGATTCTTCCCTGGGACATTCCCTAAGATCCCCACCTTTAGAGAGTGGATAAAACCCTCAAAAAGTGCCTTTCCCCACCCCATTCTTTCCCCAGCTGGGGGTGGGGGGACACTCTCTCTCTCTCTCTCTCTCAACTCTCTCAGGCTCTTGCCCTTCTCCATCTTTCCTTCCCCCTGGGGCATTTTCTTTGCCTTCCTCTTTTTCCTAAGTTCCAAGGGCCCTTCTTTTGCCTCTGTACCTTGCTTCCTGAGCCCACGCAGCCCAGCTGGCTCACTTCTTCCAGGCCTTACTTCTGCCTCTGTGACTTTCTAAAGAAACTTTTGCTTGTATTGGAGTCTTCGCTCTGAGTTCTTTCCTGATCAGAACTCAGGTACCAAGGTTGCTGAACTGAGGTCCAATTGCTGGTAACATTCTGGTGTCACTTTGCTGCTAAGGAGTGCACTTATATGGGGAATTTTTTTTTCCAATAAATATACAGTTAGCCATCTGTATTCTTGGGTTTCACATCCAGGATTCATCCTACTGTGGATTGAAAAAATATTTTTGATTCTCAGTTTGGAATCCTTGGATTTGGAGGGCTCACTTAAGTTATATTAGGCTTACAGGAAGGGAGAGTGGGGTGGGGTGGGGTTCAGTGTCCCTAATCCCTGAGTTGTTCTTAACCTATTGTATAAGTTAAGTGAGACTTACTATGTCGACATAAGAAATCTCCAGGCCTGCGGAGAATTTTTACAAGAGTTTCTTTGGGCCAAACTGATGGCAATTACTGGGAAGCAAGATCTCAAACACTCTCCCAAGGAAGAGATAAAAAAATGTGACTACCAACATTGACCTGTCCAATTAGGAATTGATGATCAGATCAGTCTGTGAGGTTACTTTCCATGACTGGACTTGTCAGTTTTATTATAGAATCCCTTTTTCATCCACAAATGTATACACAGAAGTGGTAATTACTGGATCATATGGTAATTTTATGTTTAATTTTTTGAGGAACCACTATTTGTTTCCATAGTGGTTTGCACCATTTTATATTCCCACCAACAATGTGTGAGGGTTCCAATTTCTGCACATCCTCACAAAATTTATTTTATAATTTATTTATTGGTTTTCTTTTTGCTTTGTTTTTCTCTTTACTTTTTTTTTGTTTTTTCTTCTTTTTTGTTTATTTTTTAAAGGCAGAAACATTTTTTAAAGATTTTACTTATTTAGCCCTGGCTGGTGTGGCTCAGTGCATTGAGCTTGGGCTGCAAACCAAAGAGTCACAGGTTCAATTCCCAGTCAGGGCACATGCCTGGGTTGCGGGCCGGGTCCCCAGTAGGGGCCACGTGAGAGGCAACCACACATTGATGTTTTTCTTCCTCTCTTTCTCCCTCCCTTCCCTTCTGTCTAAAAATAAATAAAATCTTAAAAAAAAAAGTTGGCCTGGAAATCAAATGGAAGACCTTAAAAAAAAAAAAAGATTTTACTTATTTAATTTTTTTTTAGAGAAGGGAGAGACAAAGAAAGGGAGAGAAATATAAATGTGTGATAGATATGTAGATAGGTTGCCTCTCCCATGCCCCCAACTGGGGACCCTGCCTGCAACCAAGGCATGTGCCCTGGCTGGGAATCAAACCGGCAATCTTTTGGTTCGCAGACCGGCATTCAATCCACTGAACCACACCAGCCAGGGCTGTAAACAACTTTTGTAAGAGTTTATTTGAGCCAAACTGACCACATATGCAGGGAGCAATTTCTCAAATGCTCCTGAGAGTAACAGTTTTGCATCTTCTTTTATGCATTTGAAATTAAGGAGGGGATGTAAGGAAGATTGGAGAAAGCAAGGCTGGGATCAATTACAGGAGAGTTAACAAGATTATGTGCTCTCTTGAGAGTTAATATCTCCTTCAAGGTATATTACTTCTGTCATTTCAAAGGTGTGTTAACCTAGATGCTTCAGAACAATGGGACAAAACTATAACTTCTCTAAAGAATTTATAGGCCTGAGGCATGACTACCCACCATGACTGCCCAGTTAGCAATATATGATCAGATCACCCCTGAAAAGGCTACTTTTCATAGAACCCTCCTTTTTTGTCCACACCTTGGACTCAAAATGTGCCAACTTTTTGTACTTCCTTTCTGTAGGACAGTAATATCCAATTTCTAGGTCAAATATTCAGCAAATTCAAATAGTTTGCTCAAAAGTTGGTGTGACTTAGGAAAGTGACTTGACCTCTCTGAGCCTGCTTCTAGTTCCTTGTGTTTCTTGCAGATTAAGTAAAATCATGCATGCGAGGCAGCGTCTGGTAAATGTAAGCATTCAATAAATGGTATTTCTATTTGCGTTTTGCATTTCATTAGTCCTCTCCCGCAGAGGCCGCGCTGCAGTTTGATTAGCTCACTTTGGACCTGGGCGGCTTCCCCTAGCTTCGTACTGGATGTTCACTGCTTAAGCAGGAATAAGCCCACCACCTGCTAGGAAACAGCCTCGCAATCCAAACACTAGAGGTCGTCAGGTCCGGTTCGGGTGTTGCACCGGCGACCCAGAGCGGTGAAAGGGGTGCGGGGAGACAGTCAGGGACCCGGCACCGAGAGGGGCAGGTTGTGGGAGCACCCTGCACCCGGAGCAGGTCTGGGGCGGGACCCGTAGCTGGAGGGCTCAGAACGCCCGGGGCCGGTCGGGGCTCCGCCGTGGGCGCGAGGGGCCCAGGAGCTTGAGCTCTCGGACAAGGAAGCGGGGAGACCCGGCCACTGCACACAAACGGGCCCCGGGGCCGGAAGTGGCGAAATCGCGGAAAGTGCGCGGCGGCGGCGGGAGAGCCGGAAGCTCTGCGGCGCGGAGAGTGGGCGGGGCCGTGGCGGCCTAGGGGCGGGGGCCATCTTTTCCGGGCAACTGATTGGCTGGCCCCTGGCGGCGACGGCGGCGGCAACTGGGCGCGTGGAATTGTCATCTCGGCCGGGTGAGCCCTGGTTCGAGCCCGAGCCCCACCAGCGCGGTCTGCCCGTGGGCGCAAGTTCTGACGTGCTGCGGCCGACTCTGCACCCTCGTCTCCCGAGGCCTCCCCTTCAGAGGCGAGGCCAGCCAGGCCCTCCTCCCGGCGCGCTTCCGCTCTCCCGGTCCGGGCGGCGGGGCCGGGGAAGGGCAGGATCCCGCGAGGCCAGAACGGCCCCATCCCGAGGGAGAGGCAGTGGCGGGGACAGAAGCTGGAGTGGACAAAAGCTCGGTGAGACATGCCCAGAAGGCCTCGACCCGGGCCGGAAATGCGCGGCCGGGACTCGGCGGAGGAGTAGGGCAACGCTGGTGTCGCGCGGGGGGCCGGAGCGCGGGGACGGGGCCTGGGTGAGTCGGGAACTTGGGAGTTAGTGGGGAGCAGACGCAGCTGGAGGACGGGGTCGCCCAGCCCGGCTAAGGTGAGGACCCTTGGAGAGGAGTGGGTTCAAAGGGCAGGAGCCAGCCGAGACTACTACAGGGAGCCTTCCCGGTATCCAAAGCTGCGATGAAGGCTTTTTGTGGTTCTGGGTTCGGCAGGGACCCACAGCTTTTATTATGGAAATGTTCAGACTTATACAGAAACACAGAAAAATACGGAAAATAGCACACCGTTATGGTTTCCAGCCACTCATCACCTAACCTCAACCAGAAATGACGACCCTGGTTGCAGTACACGTGTGTGAAGCCTCAAATCAGCAGAGATACTATGTTCATTTCAACGGGTTATGTTTTGCTAGATGAGAAAAGTTCTGGGAATCGATTGCACCAAAATGTGAATGTACTTAACACTGCTGAACTGTATACTTAAAAATGATTGAAATGGTCATTTTTTTTTGTTTGTTTTGGTTTGGTAGGGTAACATGGTACATTTTATGTCATAAGTTTCTAAACACTTTTTTTTAAGCTCTTTCCCTTTCTATTGACTTTATTGGGGTGACACTGTTAACAAAATTGCACAGGTTTCAGGTGCACAGTTCCACAGTGTATCATCTGTACACTGTACTGTGTCTTCACCACCCCAGTCAAGTCTTCTTTCATCACCATTTATTCCTCCCCATGCCCTCCTCCCCTCCTTTGAAATCACCACACTGTTGTCAGTGTCTCTGAGTTTTTTTCTCTTTTTTTTTTTTTTTTGCTCAATCCGTCCATCCCCTCAACCAGAACCTCCCCATCCCTCCGCTGTCAGCCCGCTCTCTATGAGTCTGTCTCTATTTTGTTCATCAGTTTATTTCATTAGATTCCGCATATGCGTGAAATCATATGGCACTCGTCTTTCTCTGATTGGCTTATTCCACTTAGCCTAATGTTTTCCAGATCCATCCGTGCTATCCCAAACGGTAAGGTTTCCTTCTTTTTTTGACAGCTGAGTAGTGTTCCCTTAGCCACAATTTTTAATAAGTGCCTTTCAAATAAAAATAAAATCTAATGATGAAAATTAAGAAAAACTATCAGATTTCAAGTGCACAATAGAAAGTAAGCCATCGCCAAGCAGAGGCCCACGAAGTTGTGTTTTTCACTGTGGAGGCTGTGGAATGAACCTGGTAGACGTAGCGCCCCAAGCAGTGGGACCTGGCCTGAGGGAGCGTTAAGCACCGCAGTGCCCCCTGGAACCGAGGATTCAGCCAGTCCAGCTGTGTGACTCAGACAGCTCTCAAATGTTTCTATTTTCTTAGATGCTGAGGCACACCTTTAACTGTTAGGTGAAATTTGCCAGCTCAGCCCTGTGTTCACAGGAGAGTGACTGGAGTGTGAATTCACCTCTTTCTCTCCACTTTCATTCTTCAGGGTCTCGCTGGGTAGTCTCTCTCCAATATGGCATCTGCTCTTTGTTCTCCCAAATGTACCACATCGGTTCTTCACATTTTTTTTTTTTATTCTCTCTGGAGGACATTGTTATTGATTTTAAAGAGAGGGGAGGGGAGGAAGAGAGACAGAGGGAAAGAAACATAGATCGGTTGCCTCTCATCTGCGCCCCAAAATGGGACTGAACCTGCAACCTAGGCATGTGCCCTGACTGGGAATCGAACCCTCAACCTTCTGGTTTATGGAAAGATACTCCAACCAACTGAACCATACTGGCCAGGCCATGGGCCTGTTCTTCATTTCTTTCTTTCTTTTTTAATATATTTTATTGATTAAGCTATTACAGTTGTCCCATTTCCTCTCCTTTATTATCCTCCGCCCCATATACCTCCCCCTACTTTCCCCCACTTTAGTTCTTGTCTGTGGGTCATACACTTAAATTCTTTGGCTTCTACATTTCCTATACTATTCTTAAACTCCCCCTGTCTGTTTTCTGTCTACCACTTATGCTACTTCTTCTCTGTACTTTTTCCCCCTCTATCCCCCTCCCACTCCCTTGTTGATATCCCTCCATGCCTTATATAAATCCCTTTAACATTTCATATAATAAAGGCTGGGTGATGATGAACTCCTTGAACTTGACCTTATCTAAGAAGCGCTTTATCTGCCCTTCCATTCTAAATGAGAGTTTAGCTGGATAGAGTCATCTTGGATGTAGGTCCTTACCTTTCATGACTTGGTATACTTCTTTCCAGTCCTTTCTTGCCTGTCACGTTTCTTTTGAGAAATCAGCTGATAGTCTGATGGGAACTCCTTTGTAGATAACTGTCTCCTTTTCTCTTGCTTCTAGGATTCTCTCCTTGTATTTAATCTTGGGTAATGTCATGATGTGCCTTGGTGTGTTCCTCTTTGGGTCCAACTTCTTTGGGACTCTCTGAGCTTCCTGGAGTTCCTGGAAGTCTATTTCCTTTGCCAGATTGGGGAAGTTCTCCTTCATTATGTTTTCAAATAAGTTTTCCTCTTCTCCTTCCTCTTCTCCTTCTGGCACCCCTATGACTTAGATGTTGGTACGTTTAAAGATGTCCTGGAGATTCCTAAGCCTCTCCTCATTTTTTTGAATTCTCGTTTCTTCATTCTGTTCTGGTTGAATGTTTTTTTCTTCCTTCTGGTCCGCTCCATTGATTTGAGTCCCAGTTTCCTTCTCACCCTTTTGGTTCCCTGCACATTTCCCCTCATTTCATTTAGCTTATCCTTCATTTTTTCATCTAATTTGTGACCAAATTCAACCAATCCTGTGAGTGTCCTGATTACCAGTGCTTTGAACTGTGCATCTGATAGGTTGGCTATCTCTTCATGGCTTAGTTGTATTTTTTTGGTAGTTTCAATCTGTTCTTTCATTTGGGCAATTTTTTTTTCTGGGCGCAGCTGTTACATAGAAGGGGCGGAGCCTTAGGTGTTCAAGGGGAGGGGCAACACGTCACTGTGTTGTGATGATGTCTGTAGGGGCGGGACCTGAGAGAACAATGGCGCTTGCTCCGCTCAGTTCCGGCTTCCAGTCACTTCCTCCACTGCCCACAAGCAACTTGGGCCCTTCTGTGCTGGTTTCCGGGTGAGTGGGCTTATGTAGTTCCAAGTCCCTGTGGGTCTCCCCAACGAACTCTCCTGTGAGGCTGGGAGTTCCTCCCGCTGCCGCCTCAGCCCCCACAGGTGTTTTCAGTCGGTGGTTCGAGGCTTTATTTCCCCGCCATGGTGGGCTGCGCAGTCAGCTCTGCTCCCCAGCTTTTCCTCCCGGTTTATCTGCACAAGAATGAGGGACTGCCGAGTCCCCCAGTCTCGGCCCCGCTGGGTCCGGGTACGCTGGTCCCCACGGCCTGCTGCTGGTTGTACACCCGGCTCCGCCCCACGTACCAGTCTGGATGAACGTGTCTTTAACTCTTTGGTTGTTGGACTTCCATAAAGTTCGATTTTCCGTCAGTTCTGGTTGCTTTTTGTTTTTAAGTTGTTGTAGTCCCTCTTTTGGTTGTGCGAGGAGGCACAGCGTATGTACCTATGCCTCCATCTTGGCCGAAGTGCCCTGTCCTTCATTTCTAAAGCATGTGGTAGTAGCCGGTAGATAGCCTTCCACATTCTAACTATCATTTTTTGTTTTGTTTTTTTTTTTTAGCTATCGTTTTTCAAGTGAGTCCTTCATAGATAGTCCTAAAACCTTTCTTCTGCCCATCCCAAACAAACAAACTATAAAACATGAAAGTTACTGCCAGGTTTGGGTTTTTGGCTTCTCTTGTCTTCCTCCAGGAGCCCCAGAACCAGTATTGTTCCTGGAGCTAAATTTTCTTAATATGAATTGTAATTTATGAGAGAGTTAAACAACCAATTGAATAAAATTTGCTTCAGAAAGTTACCTTAGTTAATAAGTAATGACTACTTAGAACTATTAAGGAAAGAAATTAAGTACGTGATCACATCACTGATTATCGGTGGTGGTGAGAAGGAATTAATGAAATGGTGAGGGGATGACAGCAAAAAGCTGGATTCAGTCACAGGTGAGTTTGCTTAGTGACTAATGGTTAAGTTTATATGGTCAGAACTATCAGAAGGAGCATTATTGAAATATCTGGAAGAAATAATGTAATTGCTCAGCTGTAACTCATTTTAGCCTTTAATTTTCCTGTGGAAACAGTTAAGATTTTGGCTTAAGTGAGGTTTTTTTAGGAACGGAGCCATCACATCACATTATAACTACCTGCACATAGGAGGTAATATGAAATGAATGAGCCATTTTCCTATGTTTTCCTTTGTAGGGAAGATGGAGGAGCTGAGTCAAGCCCTGGCTAGTAGCTTTTCTGTGTCTCAAGATCTGAACAGCACAGCTGCCCCGCACCCCCGCCTGGCCCAGTACAAGTCCAAGTACAGTACCTTGGAGCAGAGCGAGCGGCGCTGCCGGTTACTGGAGCTGCAGAAACTGTAAGGGGTGCTTTAACTCCCTGGCGTGTTTCTCCAGACTGGGCATTGGGAGCTGTTCCAGAGGTTCTGGGCTTGCCTCCACAGAACCACCTCCAAAGTAGACGCTCTGTCAGTCGATCATCTTGCCCACAAGGTTGGGAGCTGTAAATCCCAGCAGAGGCAGATGTCCTTCATACCCAGAGCTTAGGAAAAGATGAGGAAGTTGAAAAGGAAAGTTCAGTTACTTGGTAAAATTTTTCTTTTTTTTTCCTGGCAGCAGTACTGAGCTTTGTGATTTATGGAAGTCACACCCAGACTTCCACTCCCCACAGCCCTGTGTAGCTTCTCCCACACTCTGAATCCTGGCAGTGGTGCGGTCTTCCTGCCTGCCTGCAGTCCAAATGTTTCTGCGGAGCTCTTGGGAGTTCCAGACAAATAATCCCACAGGGAACCTGAGGACATGCCTTCCATACGTGTGATTCTCAGGGTCAAGATGAGCGCACAGGGAAAGAGCAGGATAGGAATGTTTGAGGCTGGGCTGAATGGAGGGCCTGTCCTTCTGTTCTCAGAGCTACAGGGGCCTCTTCTGGGTAACCATAAGGAATCGAAAATCAGGAGCAGCTAGTAAGAGCTCTATTTGCCCAGTGCTGCATCACTGGGTGTATTTAGCAGAAATGGTTCCCGTGGCCTCTGGGCTACTTGTGCGTTACATTCTCAGATCACCCCCACCACCACTTTGAACAAAAATTACAATTTATATATTTTGAATTTTAAACTATGAACACTTAATATGCAGGAAACGTATTTATACGTTTTACATTGACTGGTACAAGAGCGCGGGACACGTATAAATACGTTTTTTATAGACTAGCGGCAGAATGCGGGTAACGTATAAATACGTTTATTTTTATACTTTTTTATTGCTCTAAAGGGATGCTAACATGCAGATATACGAATTCCAAAGGACAAAATTTGGGTCTCTAACACATACAATGGTGAATTATGTATGTATGTTTTAACGATTATCACACAAAAAAACCCTACTAAAACTTCATTCTTTCTTTTTTTACACATTTTATGTACTTTTTTCAAAATATTTTCAATAAATCGGAATTTTTACATATTAATTTCAATTTCCAGTGAGTTTTCCAGTATTTGTCTGTTTAAAATTTAAGAAAAATAATTCAGTATACATTTTATAGTAAATCACAAAAAGTTTCATTGAAAAAAAATATGTAAAACTAAAGTTATCGTAATTTTACTGAACGTTGCCATTTGTACAAAACATTAGCAAAAATGGCCCGCGCCACCTGTTAGTGCACGATAAAACCTACCCGCATACGATGTGTGAATACATTTAGTGAATATTTCACCTGTTGCAAAATAATTGGCGAAAAGTCTTCCTCCTAATTCTGTCCCCAGCCATCCAGTTCCTCTCCGATATTATTAGTTTCTTGTGTATCCTTGCAAAGATATCCTCTGCTACATGAACAAGTGTGTGGTGCCCTTTTTTAAAAAAACAGAAGTCGAGTGTACGGTGCACTCTTCTGCACGTTTAGTTAACAGTGGTGTTTTGCAGAGGTTCTGTGTCAGTTCATCAAGTGCCAGTTAGTCCATTGAGTGGACAGTTCCCATGTAATCTGAGCAGTCCTCTGCAGACAAGCATGTGGGTAGTTTCTTTCTGTAGCGCTTAAGACAATGCTTGGGAAATAAGCACAGAAATGCACCCTTTTGCACATCTACAAATCTCCTTTATTGTTGAAACAAAAGACTGTTGTGCTTGCACATGCTCTCTGGTGTGCACCGTCGTGTGTATGGATACGTGTGTGTGAGAAGAAACCAGCTCAGCTGGTCTCGCTCTCTCCGCGCTTGACGTCTTGGCCTTGCACTGAGGAAACCAAGCTGAGGAGGTTATGTGGTATCTACAGATCACTCTGGAACCATTAGGTTCCACAGGTTGTTTTTCTTCTCTTGTCCTAAACTTTCTACAATGTGTAGTTTTTTATTTTTTAAGATTTTATTCATTTATTTAGAGAGGGGGAAAGTAGAAGGAAAGAGAGGGAGAGAAGCATTGATGCAGAGAGAAATATCCATCGGTTGCCTTCTTCACATGCCTGCAACCCAGACATGTGCTCTGAGTGGGAATCAAACTGGCGGCCTTTTTCTTTTTTGGATGACGCTCAACCAACTGAGCCACACCGGACAGGGCCAGTAGGTAGTGTTTTTGTTTTTGTTTAAAGATTTTATTTATTTATTTTCAGAGAGAGGAGAAGGGAGGGAGAAAGAGCAATGTATGGTTGCCTCTCACATGGCCCTCACCGGGGACCTGGCTCACAACCCAGGCATGTGCCCCGACTGGGAATCGAACCGGGACCCTCTGGTTCCCAGCCCGCGCTCATTCCACTGAGCTACACCAGCCAGGGCCCAGTAGGTAGTATTTTAAGAAGAGGAAGATAGCAAAGGGAAAGAAATAAGTAAAAGGCATTAAATTGTCAACTAAGTGGTTTTTCCCGAAAGTTAGACAGGAGCTGGAGAAAGGCCAGGCTGCTTCTCAGAAAACTGTATAAAGTGAAAAGCCCCAAAGCTGCCCTTGTTTTTACATCCTCACTGCATCTTAGTAATTCCTCTCTTCAGTCCCTGGGAGCCTTTGGACTGGACATCTGCCAGACAGAGAAGTGTCAGCTGTCACCTGGGTTAGCGGCAGGGGTGAGGTCAGTCTTTCCAGCCAGTGAACCTTGAAGGTTCCTTTAAATGTTTTCCTTTGCTTCTTCTAAGCAAACGCTGAGGAAGGTTGTGTGGGTGCAGAGTGGGTGTCCTATGTAGGACCCGCAAGGATGCGGTCCCTGGTTTAGCTTTACAGAGGAGGTTCCATCATCTCTTACTCCCGTCAGAATCCCCAAATTTCTCCTGAATTTGGAGCCTTTGAATTTAATCAATCTGTCACATTGTAAGGTGTCTTTCTATAAGACATAAAGATCTGTCTTTGTGCCTTTTCTTAAAAAAAAACAAAAACAAAAACCACAAAGAATTTTTATTTAGAGGGAGGAGGGAGGAAGAAGGAGAGGGAGAGAAGTGTGATGTGTGAGAGAAACAGGTATCGGTTGTCTCTTGCACGCCCCCAGCTGGGAACCTGGCCCACATCCCAGGCATGTGTTCTGACCGGGAATCGAACTGGCAAACCTTCGGTTCACGGGCCAGCGCTCAGTCCACTGAGCCACATCAGCCAGGGCATGTATGCCTTTTCTTTCTCCAGCAAGAGGTTGGATTATGTGAACCACGCCAGAAGACTGGCTGAAGATGACTGGACAGGGATGGAGAGTGAGGAGGAAGAAGATACGAAAGAGGATGAAGAAATGGACATTGATACTGCCAAGAAGTTACCAAAGCGCTATGCTAATCAAGTGAGTATTCCAGAGAAGATCGGACTCGGCCACTCCCACTCCCTTTACCGTGCAGTCCAGCCCACTGAAGTAACTGTCGCTGTAAAGATAGGAGGAGCGGGCAGGAAAGAGCAGTGAGACCTGCAAAGGAAATGCTGATGTCTAGAAAGTTTGCAGACGAAGAGAAGAGATGGTTTACAGTGCCAGGTGCTGAGCGGGGGTCACCGAGGAAAACCGAGTAGTGGGTTTGGGAACTGTTAGCCCTGGCTTGCTTCGGACAGACCAGTGGACACCGTGCACTGTCACTTCTTTAGTGGCATTCCTGGCTGTTCTGGATTGGACCTGCCCGGCCCAGCACGCCTAGCCTTTTCCAGGCAGTGGCCTAAGATGTCAGCCTTGGATCTTCACATTCACACGGTGGAAGATGGGAGGTAGAGCTGCCTTTGAGTATAAGGAGCCTGAGCAGCCACCCCAGGCCATCCAGTTGGCCTGTGTGGGGCTGAGACCATGACCTAACAGGTCACTGTCACAAACATAACTAAGTGCCCTGTTGGTTCAAGAGAGGAAACCAGTATAGTTTTGGTGCTGTAGGGGGAGCAGACAGGAAGACTGTCCAGTGCTCTAGGCAGGGTGGGGACCTAGTAAGGGCAGAGGCCTGCCCTGCTGTTGTGTACTTCTTTCCATAACCCAAGTGTCTGGTCACCCGAGAATCCTCTGCCTTCAGAATGTGGTTCCTGAGTGCATACACTCCCATCACCTCTGCTCCAAACACAGCACAGATAACCTCCTCTGTGACGGTATCATTTACTTCTGTTCGGCAAGCGTTGCTGAAGGCCCGGTGTTAAGCTAGGCTATGCAGTGGGGAAGGTAGACATGGGTCAGAAATACCCACTGTACTCCTGGAATAAGTGTAGGTTATAGTTTTCACTGTAAGAAAGCAAAGTTAACTTCCAATAGGCAAGAAAGCAGGATTGTGAAATCAGGACAAAGTTAATAAACGAGGGGCCAGCTTTGAGGCACGGGTAGGACATCGATAGGCAGAGGTGCAGGGCGTTCCAGGCAGGAGGCACATTCTGAGCAAGAGCCCAGAGGTGGGAGAGGGGTGTATGGTGTGTTCAGGAGCAGTGAGGGTGGGACCGCGTAGGGTGGAGGGAAGATGTGACAGAGATGCATGCAGGACTGTCAACTGCGTTTTAGGTCATGGGGAACCACTGAGAACTTTGGAGTCGGGGACAGAGTTGGGACTTCATGTGATGACACCTGCATCAATGTGCGGAAGGGTCTGGAGAGCGATAGCTTAAGTTTCCTAAAATGGCCTGATGATGGCAGAGAAGGTGGGAAGGAAATGAGGTCGTGAGAAATGAGAACGAGAAGAGCATGAGAAATGTCAGAATGCTGCCAGGAAGAACGGACAGAATCTAGCAGTGGGTTGAAGAGGCACTATGAGAGGTGATTAAGGGTTTGAACTCTGAACGGACCTCAAAGCCAGGTTCTTTGTTGACCTTGAGCGAGTTACTTAACCACTAAGCCTCTTGGGTTTCTTATCTGTAAAATGGTGCCTAACTCCTGGGATTGTTAGAAGGGTTAAATGAGATTGTGTGACATAAATGCCCCAAGAGTGGTAGTTACTGCTACTATTTTTTTAACAGCCACAGTGAGCTGTAATTCACCTGCCCCAATTCACACATTTACGGTGTACAGTCCAGTGTTTTTTAGTATATTCATAGGGCTGTGCAGCCATCACCACTAATTCCAGACCATCTTCGCCATCCCGGGAGAAACCGCATGCCCATCAGCAGTCCGTCTCTGTTCCTCCTTCCCCAGCTCCCAGCAATCACTGATCTCCCTTCTGCTTCTACGGATTTACCTGTACTGTACATTTCATGTAATTGGAATCATGTAAGATGTATCTTTTTGTGTCTGGCTTTCACTCAGCATAAGTTTTTCTTTTTTCTTTCTTTTAAAAAATTGCTTAAAGTATGTTTTATTGATTATGTTATTACAGTTGTTCCCATTTTTTTCTCCGCTTTCTCCCCCACTATCCAGCATCCGCCCCCCATAGTTCATGTCCATGTGTCGTACATGTAAGTTCTTTGGCTTCTCCATTTCCCATACTGTTCTTACCCCCCTCCCCCGTCTGTTTTGTACCTACCATTTATGCTTCTTATTTCCTATACCTTTCCCCCCATTCTTCCCCTCCCCACTGATAACCCTTCATGTGATCTCCATTTCTGTGATTCTGTTTCCATTCTAGTCATTTGTTTAGTTTTTGTTTTTGTTTTTTTAGGTTCAGTTGTTGATAGTTGTGAGTTTGTTGTCATTTTACTGTTCATATTTTTGATCATCTTCTTTTTTTTAGATAAGTGCCTTTAACATTTCATATAATAAGGGCTTGGTGATGATGAACTCCTTTAATTTGACCTTATCTGAGAAGCACTTTATCTGCCCTTCCATTCTAAATGACAGCTTTGCTGGATAGAGTCATCTTGGATGTAGGTTCTTGTCTTTCATGACTTGGAATACTTCTTTCCAGCCCTTCTTGCCTGAAAGGTGTCTTTTGAGAAATCAGCTGACAGTCTTATGGTAACTCCTTTGTGGGGAACTGTGTCCTTTTCTCTTGCTGCTTTTAGGATTCTCTCCTTATCTTTTATCCTGGGCAATTTAATCATGATGTGCCTTGGTGTGTTCCTCCTTGGGTCCAATTTCTTTGGGACTCTCTGAGCTTCCTGGACTTCTTGGAAGTCTATTTCCTTCACCAGATTGGGTAAGTTTTCCTTCACTATTTGTTCAAATAAGTTTTCCAATTCTTGCTCTTCTTCTTCTCCTTTGGCACCCCTATGATTCAAGTGTTGGAACGTTTAAAGTTGTCCCAGAGGTTCCTAAGCCTCTCCTCATTTTTTTGAATTCTTGTTTCTTCATTCTGTTCCAGTTGGATGTTTATTTCTTCCTTTTGTTCTAAATTGTTGATTTGAGTCCCGGTTTCCTTCCCTTCGCTGTTGGTTCCCTGTATATTTTACTTTATTTTGCTTTGCATAACCCTCATTTTTCCCTTCATTTTGCAGCCAAGCTCAATCATTCTATAAGCATTGTAATTACCAGTGCTTTTACCATGTGATAGGTTGGCTCTCTCCTCTTCATTTCTTTTTTCTGAAGTTTTGATCTGTTCTTTCATTTGGACCATATTTCTTTGTCTCCACATGCCTGGTATGTTGTAAGGGGTGGAGCCTTGATGCCTTGTGGCGCTCTGTGTGGGGGAGGGGTCAAAGAGGGAACAATGCCAGTTGCTTGGCTCTCGCCCCACTTTCCATCCCTTCCCTCGCTTCCCACAAGTGGATTATTCCATTTCAGGTGCTGATTTGCAGGTGCATGGGTTTAAGCACAAATGACCCTGTGGGCCTCCCCAATGAACCTTCCTTTAAAGCTAGGAGTTCCTCCCACCATTGCAACCCCCACAGATTTTTACACCCAGAGGTTTTGAGTCTTTGGTTTCCTGCACTGCAGCCCTGGGTTTCATGGGCTATCTCGCTCCCCATTCGTTCCTCCTGGCTTACCTGTGCGCACATGTGGGACAGCCCAGTCAGCCAGCCCATGCCTCACTAGTGTGCTACACTCTCTTGTTGAGTGTCCTCTCTGTCCCGCTATCCACTTCCACTCCTCCTACCAGTCTGAATGAGGGTTTCTTTAACTCCTTGGTTGTCAGAATTCCATGCAGTTTGATGTTCTAGCAGTTCTGGTTATTTTTTGTTTTTAAATTGGTTGTTATCCTTCTTTTGGTTGTTTGAGGAAGCAAAGTGCTTCTACCTACGCCTCCATCTTAACCAGAACTCCAGCATGAGTTTTTCAAAGTTCATCTGTGTTCTAGCATGTGTTCATTCATTTTTTCTAATCACATTTTGTTTGTTGATGGCCATATGAGTTGTTTCCACCTTTCAGCTATTATGGCTTACTATGTACATTCCTTTACAAGTTTTTGTGTGGTCATATTTTCATTTCTTTTGGGTATATACCTGGGAGTAGAATTACTCAGACATATGGTAACTATGCTTAATCTTTTGAAGACGGCCAGACTGTTTTCCAAAATGACTGCACCATTTTATATTCTGTCATATTCTGTATATGAGAGTTCCCATTTTTCCACATATTTGTCAATACATTTGTCTGTCCTTTTTTTAAGTACAGTGATCCCTCACCTATCATGGGAGTTACGTTCCAGAGACCCCTGCAATAGGTGAAAATCTGCAAAGTAGTGGTGTTATATTTATTTTATTATTGATATCTATTTTAAGGCTTTATAAACCCTTCCCACACTCCTATAAACCTTTCCCACTCTCTTATTAACCTTTCCCACACTCTTATAAACACTTTATATGCTCTTAAACACTTTCTACACTCTTAAACCTACGTAATTTTAACAACATATAACATTCTATATGGGTACAGTGCTGTGGTTGGTCGCCTTCCATTCCATCAGCCAATAGTGTGCCGTGTACAATCTCACGTTGGCAAACTTGCGCAAGCGGTAGTGACGTACTGCATTTCCATTGTGTATAGTACGGTATTCATCCAATGATGAAATACATACTGTATTTTATTTTGATTTAATATTCTCTTAGTATGTTTGAATTAACATTTTTATATTTTTTATATTTAAAATTTTTAAGGCAAAAATAATTAAAATCATAAATATTATATAAATACCTATATACTGCAAAATCCCACAATAGCGAAAACTCCACGATACAGAATTAGATATATATTTTTTTAAAAACCCGCAATACAGTGAAGCTGCAATAAGTGAACCACGAAATAGGAAGGGACGACTGTACGGCCATCCTAGTGGATGCAAAGTGGTATCTCATGATTTTGATTTGCATTTCCCTAATAACTAAAGATAGCACCTTCTCATGTGCTTATTAGCCACTTCTGTATCTTTTTTTGGAAAAATGTGTGTCCTTTGCCCATTTTTATTATTATTTTTTAGAGATTTTATTTATTTTTTTAGACCTAAGGGAAGGGAGGGAGAAAGAGAGGAAGAGAAAGTTCAAGGTGTGGTTGCCTCTTGCATGCCCCCTACTTGCAACCTGGCCTGCAACCCAGGCATATGCCCTGATTGGGATTCGAACCTGCCACCCTTTGGTTCACAGGCCAGCACTCAATCCACTGAGCCACACCAGCCAGAGCCCTTTGCCCATTTTTAAATTACATTATTTGTCTTTTATTTTTTGAGTTGTAAGAGTTCTTTATTCTAGATACAAGTCTCTTATCAGATAAGTGATTTACAAGTATTTTCTCCCATGCTGTGGATTGTCTTTTCACTTTCTTTTTCTTTCCTTCTTTCCTTTCTTCCTTCCTTCCTTCCTTCCTCCCTCGCTTCCTCTTCCCTCTTTCCTTCCTCCCTCCCTCCCTCCTTTCCTCTTTCTCACGTAGTCTCTATTGAAAATGTGCCCTGGCAGGGAAACACTGCTAAGAGTATAAGAGCAACAGGACAGACGGAACGTGATGATGAGTCTCACTGGGCCAGACGCTGAAGTATGAATCCGTCTTTCTCCTGGGCCTGGGGCTTGGACTCCTGTTTCTGTGCATTCTTTACCACCCATCTTAGGGTTTCGACATCAAACATGTTTACATGTGGCTTCTCTTTTGCCAGTTTTTGTGTATGTGAAGTCGAACTCTGCAATTTTTTTTCCCTCACCCAAGGATATTGTTTTTCATTGCCTTCTTTTTTTTAAGAGAGAGCAGAAGGAGAGAGGAACATCGATTGGTTGCTTTCTGTACATGCTCGGACCAGGAGTCATTTGCACCCGGTCCTGGGATTGGACCCGCAACCTAAGTATGTGCCCTGACTGGGAATCGACTCTGCAGCCCTTCGGTTATGCAATGATGCTCCGACCCACTGAGCCACACCGGCTGGGAAGCTCCTCCTGCTTTTAAGAGGCACGTTCAGGCCTTTGTCCACCTGATGGTGTATTTAACTTCATGTTTAGATGGCGTTTCGATTCAGCATTTTTATTATGCTGCAGCACTTGCAGTGTTCAAGCTGTAGACGCTTTTTCATCTTTCCCACTATTTTTCTAGTAAATGCTGAGGCCTGACGTGACGGGAAGGTGTATGCTCTTGGTCAGAGCATAAGTAAAGGGTTTCAAGACTGGGGAGGCCCGCTTTGGGCCTGTCCTCTCTTGGAGGTCTGTTTCTCAGTCTGGTCACAGTGGCCTGTCTCTAGCAACTGGCCATCATCCCTGAGGAGAACAGCCATCCCTGTGGCTGTACACCTGCTGAGTCACACTGTGAGGAGCACCTCCGTGGGCCTTTGCCACACATGCCCAGCAGGGGGTGCTACCTCAGACCAGAGGTCCTGGCGAGGGCATGTTAGAGCTGCCTTGTGACCTGACTTTCACTTTAGCCTTATGGCCTTTTTGACACACAAACACTTCTGTGGAATTAGTTTCTTCAGGACAACTATGGCAAAGTTCTATTTTTGATACAAGTTAAATGCAGTTTTAAAAACCTGAAAATAGCCCTGGCTGGTATGGCTCAGCTGGTTGGAGCATCATCCCATACCTGAGGGGTCACGGTTCAGTTCCCCATCGGGGCACATACCGGGGTTGCAGGTCAGGTCCCTGGTCCGGGTGCACGTGGGAGGCACCTGATCGATGCATCTCTCTCTCCCTTTCCTTTCCTCTCTCTGTAAAAGCAATGAAAAAAAGTCCTCGGGTGAGGATAAAAAATTAAAAGTAAAAACCTGAAAATAACAGAAAAGTGACAGAAGTAGGCTGGACCTGGAGGTGACAGCTGTCCCCTCTGCCAGTCTCTGAGGGGTGGTTTGTGGCTGAGGTGTTAAGAAAACAGACCTTCTGCCCTGGCTGGTGTAGCTCAGTGGATGGAGCGCGGGCTGGGAACCAGAGGGTCCTGGTTTGATTCCCCGTCAGGGCACATGCCTGGGTTGCGGGCCAGGTCCCCAGTGAGGGCCATGTGAGTGGCAACCATACATTGCTGTTTCTCTCCCTCTCTTTCTCCCTCCCTTCCCCTCTCTCTAAAAATAAATAAAAATAAAATCTATTAAAAAAAAAAAACAGACCTTCTCATATAAGCTGGGTGTGCCCTACTAGGAGCCCCGATGGAAGGAGACCCCTCAGTGTCCCGAAGGCCCGGGATGCAGACTTCCACTTCCTAAGTGGGAAACAGACTTGACACGTGTGTTAAAAGGCACGTGCTGAACACTTTAGGTGCAGACAGAGCACCTGGGTTTCTGCTTCTGTGAGTGGACGTGCCTGGCCGCTCAGCAGCCAGCTGTGGTGACGGGCGAGGTTGGGGCCGTGGGGCTGGCGGACTGACAGCACTCTCCCCCGCCGCTCAAAGCAGCAGCGTTCTTCACTTACTCAACGCTTGCTCGCTCAGGCTAGCCCACACTGTCCGCCAGATGTTGGCTCCTTTTTCCATCATAGGAAAGAGTTGTGTGTCCCAGCCTGCTTCCAAAATCCTTTCTCAACTATGTGGTTCGGGGAAGGGAGGAAACCTTGAACCTCGTCTCAGCGAGCGAACTTCCTGCAGAAGTAACTGAGCTGTACTGCAGGGGGTGAGGCTGCGGGCGGCCCACCTTAGGGCCATGGCTGGCCATCACATCTGCAGGCTCCAGGGTAACGGGACTGGGTGGAGCCCCGCCCAGACCTGATCCTGGAGGCGTTGGATCTGCTGCCCAGCTTCTGTCCTCCTTCTGAGCATAGTGTCTTAGGTGACAAAAAGAAAAAATTAGAGAATTTTATGATTTCTGTGCAAGTAAACTTAATCTTAAGAATCAATTAAATTTTCTCTTGCTGTTAGGTGACTCCTGGGTTCCTGCGTCCTCTGGGGATTGGAGTTGCCACAAGTAGATGAGCTGGGGAAGGAACTTCTCCCTGCACAGGGGACACTCTGTCTTAGTGTCACATCACTGGGTTCTTTTCACTTTTTGTTTTTAAGACTTTATTTATTTATTTTTAGACAGAGGGGAAGGGGAGGAGAAAGAGAGAGGGAAACATCAGTGTGTGGTTACCTCTTGCATGCCCCCTACTGGGGACCTGGCCTGCAACCCAGGCATGTGCCCTGACTGGTAATCAAACCAGCGACCCTTTGGTTCACAGCCTGCGCTCAATTCACTGAGCCACACCAGCCAGGGCTTACTTTCTTGATGATATTGTTGGCAGCATAGATGTTTTAAATTTTGTGTAGTCTAATTTATCTATTTTTTGTCACTTATGCTTTTAGTGTTGTATTTTCCACTCTTCTTTAAGGGAGTAGTGTTCTATGCCTTGGGTTTAAGATTCAGCAGCGGAGATAGTGGTGGCGCAGTTAACAGGGCTACAGAGGGCAGAAGGGGGAGGGTGTGTGTTTCAGGCTTGGGAAGTGCTTGGGCAACAGGAGGCAGTGAATTTAGTTTTGAATGTACTGAGTCTAAGTTAGAGAGAGGGCAAACAGAGAAAGAGGCATCCAATGGCCAGCTTGAAATATGCGTGTGGAGGGAAAAGGAAGGAAATCTGGATGTGAAAAAGAAGGCAGTGGGGAGGCGTCCTCTGAATGAAGAGTGAAGCTACAGTAGATGATGAGATCCACCCACAAGGGGGCAGCATCTAGAGAAAAGCACCAAGGGGCCCAAAACAGCCTCCTGAAGATTATCTGCGAGTTTGGAGGAGTGTGAGGAGGAATATTTCGAGGAAAGACAATAGAACTGTGTCACAGGGACAAGGGAACACGCGTCAAGGAGGGGGTTGTGCCTGGTCGCCTCACAGGGGGAGTGGGAGCAGGGGGTAAGGAGGGGAGGGAAGAGAGAGTTGATAGCAAGGAGGTTAGTGACGGCCTTTGGCAGGGCTTGTGGGGTCGCAGTTTTAGACTGAGAGGTGGCGCGCAAGAAGGCAGCAACTATAGTTTGGAAGGAGAACGTGGAGCAGCTGAACAGAAGTGCATAGTGATAAAGGTTTTCGTTTTTGTTTTGTTTTTAAAGCATAGGGGTTAAGTGTTTTGTGGGCTAAGGGGAAGGAGAGGTGAAAGATCCACTGGGATTAATTGATAGGCCTAAGTTCGTGTAGATGGGAGGGAATGTAAGTGATGAGTGGAAGTTAATCTTTTCAGATTCATTTCACCATGGCCCCCCCACCCCTTTTTTGAGGCTGATTTCCTAACATCCTTTCATACAGCATTTGTGTCATTATAGTTTGGGAAGTAAGGATCTAGCTTAAAAGCATTTCAAGTGCCAGGACCCTATTCATCTCTGAGGTATAGTCCTTAGAACATAATTACGGTAACGGCAGGTGGGCGGACAGAGTAAGAAGAGGAAGAGGGTTCCATCACCTGGACACAGAGGGTGAGGCAGTAAGAATGGGTATGAATTCGGGTAACGAGGGGGAGGAGAGAAGTTCAAGTTCACAGTGAGTGGCCTCCGTCCTATCAGCGCAGCAGGAGACGAGGAGACGAGTAAGTGGGGTGACAGCTCACTGTCGGTCTTTTCCGCCCATTGCATGAACTTGTATTTTCATGTAGGTATAGGGTGTGGATTCTTTATCACTGTAGATTGTGGAGCAGCTCATCCTTGTTGATCTTTTCCCCTGTTAATTTTTAACACCGTATTTTGTGTTGCCAGCTGATGCTCTCTGAGTGGTTAATTGACGTCCCTTCAGATCTGGGGCAGGAGTGGATCGTGGTCATGTGCCCTGTTGGGAAGAGAGCCCTGGTTGTGGCCTCCAGAGTGAGTAGCTGCCTCCTCTCTACGTTACTCCCCAGTCTGTAGCAAGACGGATTCCTTTTTTTTTTTTTAATCCTCGCCCAAGGCTATGATTATTGATTTTAGGGCGGGGGGGCGGTGAGGGAGAGAGAAAGAAAGAAACATCAATGTGAGAGAAACATTGATCGGTTGCCTCCCATACGGACCCCAACCGGGGATCGAACCTGCAACCTCTAGGTACGTGCCCTGACTGGGGATCAAACCCAGAACCTCTTGGTATATGGAATGATGGTCCAACTAACTGAGCCACCCAGCCAGGGCACAGGAGGGATTCTTTGCACTCCATATTCCTTGTCTGCCACAGCCTGGCTTGAGGATTGAAACGCTTCCCTTTAGGGAGATTTTTTGAGAGCCCTGTTTGGGCTGATGACACCCCTGCAGAATGTGAAAGCAGGAGGGCAAGGGGACCAGGTGCCTGACGAGAATGGCGTCTCTCTCTCCGAACAGGGCGCGACCAGCGCCTACACCAAGAGTGGCTACTGCGTCAACAGGTTCCCTTCGCTGCTGCCGGGGGGCAACAGGCGGAACGCAACAACAGCCAAAGGTACCTACATTAAATCGTTTTTTACAGTTTTTTAAATATACTTTATTGATTGTGCTTTTAATAGTTGTCCCAATTTTACCCCTTGCTCCCCTCTGCCTGGTACCCCCTTCCTTTCAGCAGTCCCTCCTTAGTTCGTGTCCATGGGTTATCCATACACGTTCTTTGGCTTCTCTGTGTCCTGTGCTATTCTTAACCTCCCCCTGTCTGTATTGTACCTGCCATGTAGGCTTCTTACTCCCTGTACCTTCCTCCCCATTCTTCCCCTCCCTGTCCCCACTGAAAACTCTCCATGTGTTGTTCATTTCTCAGCATCTGTTCCTATTTTAGTTGTTTGCTTAGCTTTTGTTTTTGTTTTTTAGATTCAGTTGTTGATAGTTATGAGCTTGTTGTCATTTTACTGTTTGTGGTTTTTGATATTCTTCTATTTCTTAGATAAGTCCCTTTAACTTTTCATATAATAAGGGCTGGGTGATGATGAACTCCTTTAACTTGACCTTGTATGGGAAGCACTTTACCTGCCCTTCCATTCTAAATGATAGCTTTGCTGGATAGAGTATTCTTGGATGTAGGTCCTTGCCTTTCATCACTTTGAATACTTCTTTCCAGCCTCTTCTTGTCTGCAAGGTTTCCTTTGAGAAATCAGCTGTTTCTACTCACCGCCTTATGGGAACTCCTTTGTGGGTAACTCTCTCCTTTCCTTTTACTTCTTTTAGGGTTCTCTCTTTATATTTAATCTTGGGTAACTTGATGATGTGTCTTGGTGTGTTCCTCTTTGGGTCCAACTTCTTTGGGACTCTCTGAGCTTCCTGGACTTACTGGAAGTCTATTTCCTTCACCAGATTGGGGAAATTTTCCTTCATTAGTTTTTCAAATAAGTTTTCAATTTCTTGCTGTTGTTCTTCTCCTTCTGGCATCCCCATAATTCGGATATTGGAACATTTCAGGTTCTCCCAGAGGTTAAAAAAAAAGTAAGACTCTCTTCACTTTTTTGGATTCTTGTTTCTTCTTTTTTTTCTGGTTGGATGTTTTTTTTTTTAATTTTTTTTTTTTATTTTATTTATTTTCAGAGAGAGAAGGGAGGGAGAAAGAACAATGTATGGTTGCCTTTCACATGGCCCTCACGGGGACCTGGCCCGCAACCCAGGCATGTGCCCCGACTGGGAATCGAACCGGGACCCTCTGGTTCCCAGCCCGCGCTCAATCCACTGAGCTACACCAGCCGGGCTGGATGTTTATTTTTATCTTTTGTTCCAAATCGTTGCTTTGAGTCCTGATTTCATTCCTGTCACTGTTGGTTCCCTGAATATTTTGCTTTATTTCATTTTGGGTATTTTATTTTTCAACGAAGCTCAATCAGTTCTGTGAGCATTTTGATTACTAGGGCTTTAAGTTCTCCATCAGATAGGTTGGCTCTCTCCTTATCGTTTAGCTCTCTTTCTGAAGTTTTGCTCTGTTCTTTCCTTTGGGCCCTATTTCTTTGTCTCGGTGCACCTGTTAAGTTGTAAGGGGGTGGGGCCTTAGGTGTTCACCAGGGCAGGGCGATCCTCTTTGCTGTGCTGTGCTGCTGTCTGTGGGGGAGGGGTCAGAGGGGGAACAGTGCTGCTCACTTGCTCCGCAGCAGCCCACTCTCCAAGGACCTCTCCTGTGAGACGGGGAGCTTCTCCCACCGCGGCACCCCCGCAGCAGTTTACCGCTACCCTTGAGTCTTTCGTTTCCCGTTCAGCCAGCCCCGCCTCACCCTTGCCGTCGGTGCCTTGCCGCGTCCTCTCTGCTCAGCTGCCCGTCTTGCACTTCTGGTTGTTTATTGTTTTTAACGTGGTTGTTATCCTTCTTCTGTTGTGCGAGGAAGTGAAGCATTTCTACCTACACCTCCATCTTGCTGGAACTCTCTCTTTTTTTTTAATTTTATAATTATTAAGTCTTTTTTTTTTTTTTTTTATTTTAGAGAGAGGAGAAGGGAGGGAGAAAGAGAGGGAGAAACAGCAATGTATGGCTGCCTGTCACATAGCCCTCACTGGGGACCTGGCCCGCAACCCAGGCATGTGCCCTGACTGGGAATCGAACCGGGATCTTCTGGTTCCCAGCCCGCGCTCAATCCACTGAGTAATTATTAAGTCTTATAATCAGTAAAAGATAATGTAAGTTGCTCGGTCAGTTGTTTTAAAGTCCACCTTTGAAAGCATAGCTTTGAAATTGCACAGACACTGTCCTTCCACTGAACTCGGGCCATCTTCTTCCATGTCTGCCCTCGTCAGCTGCAGACTAGACGCGGCCCAGTGAAGCCTGCTGGGCAAAAACGTCCCCGAGTGAAAATCAGCATGCCTTGCCATGAACCACCATTACAACAAGCTGACAGCTGCAGTGGGGGAAAGGTCCCCCAGAATGCTGAGTGTGATGTACAGTAAGCTGTTGCTAGGGCTCCCCTGCCAAATCCCCTTTTCTCCTTTATTGTTGTCCTAACCGAAGCGTTTCCCTCCCGCCTGAGCTTGTCTGAGGAGACTGTGTCATGGAGGTCAGATAATTTGCTCACGGTCATTCAGCGAGGACCCTGGGCTGAGCCTGCTCTCCTCCCTGCCTGCTCCGCTCCTCAGTGGCTCCTCATACCCTCCGCACTGAGCTTGGACTTCTCTGTTGACTGTCAGAGCCCCTCACGGTGGGCTTTGGTCCGCCCGTCCTTGTATGTTTTCCCTACTCCGCCTACCCATCATTAGCTCTGCTCATCTGGTTTGCCTCCTTGCTCCCCACGTGTCCCCAGCTTATTCTGCCTCTGGGCCTTTGCTCATGCAGCTTCAGTACTCTGGCCTGGGATGCCCTCCCACCTCCCCTCCGCCCTGGTGCTGTAATTCTCTTATCCCAGAAGACTCTGTTCATATCACGTGTCTTTGATGAAGCGTTTCCTGCTTGCCCCAATCCCTCTTTTCTTCTGGAATTCCCACTGTTCTCAGTTTGTGCTAGATACTTCATCTCTCTCTCTCTCTCTCTCTCTCTTTTTAAGATTTTACCTGTTTACTTTTAGAGAAAGAGGAAGGCAGGGAGAAAGAGAGGGAGACATTGATTGGTTGCCTCTCATATGCTCCCAACTGGCCTGCAACCCAGGCACGTGCCCTGACTGGGAATCGAACTGGGGATCTAACCGGAGACCATTCAGTTCCCAGGCCAGTGCTCAATCCACTGAGCCACACCAGCCAGGGTGATCTCTCTCTTTTTTAAAAAATATTTATTTATTTAGGGAGGAAGGGAGGGAGAAAGGGAGAGAAACATCACCGTGCGAGAGAAACATCGATCGGTTGCTTCCCCATGTGCCCCCAACCAGGGACCAAACCCAAAATCCAGGCTTGTGCCCTGACAGGGAATCGAACCAGCGACCCTTTGCTTTGTGAGACAGCACTCAACCAGCTGAGCCACACCAGTCAGGGTTGTATAATTCATCTCTTGGTTCCTTCCCCTGTGATCATCTTATCTCCTTAACTGGATTGTAACTTCCTAAAAGGCAGAGACTAATAGTTAATATCCCCATAGAGCACAGTGCCCAGGATAGGAACTCAAAAATTAGTTGTACCCCTGACCAGTGTGGCTCAGTCGGTTGGACACTGTCCCACAAAGCACAAAGGTCGCTGATTTGATTCCCAGTCAGCGCACAGGCCTGGGTTGCGGGGTTGGGCTCCCGGCGGGACCCGAACGAGAGGCAACCCGTCGATGTCTCTCTCCCTCTCTTTCTCCTTCCCTTCCCCTCTCTCTTAAAATAAATAAATAAGATCTTAAAAAGTAGTCGTAAAGTTGATCTTCTCTCAGTTGCGTAAGTGTTCCAACTCATCTAAAGTCCAGAATTCCCACTTGGCGTTAGGGTTGCCTGGATCCCTCTGGTGCTGTCCTACCCCAGGTCACCCTTCAGCTGCATCAGGAAGAATGCGCTCCCTGCTGAGTTCTGCTTCCTCAGGCCTGGTGCTCACCGCAGGCATCAAGGATTGTTGGACTCAGTTCCCAAGCCCTAGGATGTGGCTCCCTGGCTTGTGGTGTAGGGACCCCGATTAAAGGGGTCCCCTGTAACGACTCTCTGCGTTGTGTCCCAGACTACACCATTCTGGACTGCATTTACAGTGAAGTGAAGCAGACCTACTATGTGCTGGATGTGATGTGCTGGCGGGGGCACCCTTTTTATGACTGCCAGGTAAGGATTGATAACCCCCTCGTGTCTTCAGTTTTCTTCTCTCCTGCTGGGGACGTGGCTCAGTGTATGGGTTCATGGTGTGTAGAGGACACAGTGTATAAAGAGCATTACTCGGTGTTTCTTTGAGTATGTTTACATTAGCTTTTTTCTTTTTAATCCTTACCTGAGGACATGCTCACTGGTTTTAGAGAGAGGAAGAGAGGGGGAGAGGAACATCGATGTGAGAAGTGTCTGTTGCCTCCTGTGCTCTCCCTGACTGGGACCAAACTCACAGCCTGGGTATGTGCCCCAACCAAGAATCAAACCTGCAGCCTTTCATTTCATTTTACAGGGTGATGCTCCAACCAGCTGAGCCATGTTAGCCAGCGTAAATTAGCTTTGTTTCTTTTTTTTAAAAAAAAAGGGGAAACTAAGGGAAGTATAGCAAGTTCTTTTGTTTTTCCTTAAGATTTTATTTGTTTATTTTCAGAGAGAGGGAAAGGGAGGGAGAGAAAGAGAGAGAAAAAGATCAATGTGTGAGAGAAACAGCAGTTAGTTGCATCTTGCACGCCCCTAACCAGGGACATGGCCTGCAACCCAGCCATGTGCCCTGACTGGGAATCGAACCGGCAGCCTTTCGGATCACAGGCTGACACTCAATCCACTGAGCCACACCAGCCAGAGCAAATTCTTGATGGGAGGAAAGAGAGAAACAGAGCAGAGGGTTAGGCTGGGACTTTGTAGAAGCTGCAGCTGCCCGTTGTCCTTTCCAGAGTGTGGGAGGGCTGCTGTCAGGGAAGATTGTGGGTGAAGGGGATGCGTTTGTGCAAGAGAGAGAGGGGGGCGTGTAGGACATCATCCAGTGGACTCCTGCCGCCTCTACTTCACCAGCTGCATCCTGGCCCTGAACATGGCGGAACATTTCTGGTGTAACACAAAGCCTGAGTCTCTGAGGTGATAGCTATAGAAGGAGCTTTTCCAAGTAAGGCGAGGTTTCAAATTCTCCCAGTGTTTTTCCTCAAATTGGTGATTCTTGTAAGTGACAGTAATAGTCATCGTGATGAGGCAGAGTCAGCCCCTCGGCCTCTGTTTCTGTTCCCGACAGTCTGCCAGCGTTGTCCTGGTTTACGGTGGAGAGTTTTCGTACTCCCTGTCAATCAGTTCATTGTCGTGGTTTTCAGTGTTGTTAGAAACGCGGATTCTCAGGAGCTGCTGTCGTGATGGTAGAGTCGGTAAATGCTGTACTTGCCTCCTTCCGTGACCACATCAAAATTGCAGCTGAGTGGAGAACCATCTAAATAAAAGGTGAACCTAACTCCTGTAGCTAAGGATGTATGGAAGAGCAATACCAAGACGGTCAGGAGGGGCAGAGATGAGGGACAGGCTGGCTCCACACCCACGAATGGAGACATCTCAGCTGCACAGGACCCTCAAGAACCAGAGGTCACAGCCCCACACTGCTCACCCAGCCCTGAGCGCCAGAGCCGGGGAGAGGAGCCTACCTACCATATGGCTGTAAAAGTCAGTGGGGATTTCATCCATGTAGGTGAGGCGGAGTGCTTCGGGAATACCAGCTGTCCTTGTAAAGGGCCCGAGCACAGACTCTTGCTTGCGAGCGCTCACCCTGGGCTCCAGTAAAGGGACAGCAGCTTGGGGGATGTCAGAGACATACAGGGAGAAACTGAGTTGTGTGGTTTCAGGATGCGGGCTGGAGGGACAGCCGCCACTGGCCCTGTGTTGAGCACGTCTCCCATACAGCCAAATCAGATCTGCATTGACCTGGTGAACTCCACTTGCTCTATCTTGATGATTCCCTGGATGCCACTCCACCCACTTCGCATACTGCCAGAGGCACCTCCAGTGGCCTTGGCCCAAGCTTCAGGTTTTCTTAAAAAGCTCTGAAAGGTCTGCTGGCCCTAGGCTGGTGGCCGCTGGCTTTAGTTCACAGAGTGGCATCTCCCATGTGTCTCCAGGTGCAGCACTGGTAGCTACCAACGGCAGTCTCTTTGCAGCTCCGACCAGATAGCGCTGGGCTGGTCATAAGCAGGGGCTGACCTTGGCCTACAATGGAACCACTGGTAAGAGGCTCCAGAACCAACACACCTGGTGGCTGGCTTGAGACCATGACAGGTGCCACGCAATTAACTCCCCAAGGAGCACAGACAAAGAAAGGGCAGTCTTGGCAGGCATCAGAGCCTGCTGGGGTGATCTGACTCCCTGGGGTGAGACCCCACAGGAGCTCCGGTGCTGTGGTCATGGCCAATACTCATAGCCATTCAGCTTGATGGTCAGCCCCACCCACCGACGTGCCTAAAGTAATCAAGGCTCAACTGCAACGGGTGGGCACACACAACCCACACAATAGATGCTCCTGAAGCACCCCACTCACGTGACCTGGGAAACTACACCACTGGGCCCCAAAGACACCGACTAGATAAAGCCAGTCTGCCAATAATGGGAGACATAGCAGATCTACCTAATACATAGAAACAAACACAGAGGCAGCCAAAACGAGGAGACAAAGAAGCATGTCCCAAATGGAAGAAGAGGAGAAAAGTGAGAAACGGGTAAATGAAATGGAGGAAAGCAATCCAGCAGATAACAGGGTTCAAAACACTGGTTATACGGATGACCAAGTAACATGGTGAGAATATTAACAAAGAGATAATAAGCATGAAAAAAGACATAGAAATCATAAAGAACCAGTGAGAAGTAAATGCAATAACTGAAATGAAGAATACACTAGAAGAAATGAACAGCAGGTTAGATGAAGCAGAGGATGGAATCAGCAGTTTGGGAGACAAGTAACAAAAAACACCCAATTAGGATGACGACTATTTATTAAAAAAAAAAAAAAAAAAAAGCCCTGGCTAGTGTGGTTCAGTGGATTGAGTGCCAGCCTGCGAACCGAAAGGTCGCCCATTCAATTCCCAGTCACGGCACATGCCTGGGTTGGGGGCCAGGTCCTAGTTGGGGGCATGAAAGAGGCAACTGATTGATATCTCTTGCACAGTGATGTTCCCCTCCCCCTGTTTCTCCCTCCTCATTCCTCTCTCTCTCAAAGAAAAAGAGAGAACCTTAAAATCAGAAAGAGAAAAGCAGTTACCTAAAAGGAAACTCCCATAAGACTGTGAGCTGATTTCTTAACAGAACTTTGCAGGCCCAAAGAGATTGGCATGAAATATTCAAAGTGATGAAAAGTAAGGACCTACAATCAAGACTATTCTACCCAGCAAAGCTGTCATTTGAAATTGAGGGGAGGGATAAAGAGCTTCCAGAAAGAAAAAGCTGAAGGAGCACCACCAAACCAGTAGTATAAGAAATGTTAAAGGAACTTTTTTAAGGAGAAGAAGGAAAACAAAAAGAACAAATATGAATAACCTGGCTAGAATTGTTCAGTGGATTGAGTGCTGGCCTGTGAACCGAAGGGTCACAGGTTTGATTCCCAATCAGGGCACATGCCTAGGTTGCAGGATAGGTCCCTGGTTGGGGGCTTGTGAGAAGCAACTGACTGATCTATCTCTCGCACATTGGTGTTTCCCTCGCTTTCTTTCCCTCCTCCCTTAACCCTCTCTCTAAATATAAATAAATAAAATCTTTGAAAAAAACTGAATGCATTAACAATGAAACTAAGGGTTTCCTGGAAAAAAATGAAAATTAGCAAACAACCCAAAATCTATGGGACACAGTGAAAACAGTCCCGAGGGCCAAGATGGAGGCATAGGTAGATACACTTTCCTGCTTGCACAACCAAAAGAAGGATAACAACAAATTTAAAAACCAAAATAACCAAAACAGCCAGAAAAATTGAACTATTTGGAAGTCCTACAACCAAGGAGTTAAAGAAGAAACATTCATCCAGACCAGTAGGAGGAACAGAGATGGCCAGCCAGCATGAAGAGGACTTGCAGCAAGGCAGCAACTTGTGGACCAGGCAAGGCGGCAGAGAGTGGAGTGGATGGTCCCACATTTGTGTGCGGATAAACTGGGAGGAACAACTAGGGAGCCAGACAGACCCAGGAAGCCAGGGTTCCAGTGTTGGGAAATAAAGTCTCTGACTGAAAAAACCTGTGGGAGTTGAGGAGGCAGGAGAAACTCCCAGCTTCACAGGAGAGTTCATTGGAGAGGCCCACAGGGTCCTAGAATGTACACAAACCCACCCACCCAGGATTCAGCACCAGCAAGGCCCAATTTGCTTGTGGGTAGTGGAGGAAGTGATTGGAATTCAGCCAAGAGATGAGCAAGTGGCGTTGTTCCCTCTCAGACCCTACCGCACAGACAGTGCCACAACGTGGTGACCTGGGTTGCCCCGCCTTGGAGAACACCTAAGACTCCTCCCCTCACAACATACATAACAGGTGCACTGAGACAAAACAATATGGCCCAAATGAAAGAACAGATCAAAGCTACAAAAATAGAACTAAGTGATGAAGAGAGAGCCAACCTATCAGATGCAGAGTTCAAAACACTAATAATCAGAATGTTTACAAAAATGGTTGCATATGGTCGCAAAATAGAGGAAAAAGTGAAAGCTATGCAAAATGAAATAAAAATATACAGGGAACCAACAGTGAAGGGAAGGAATTCAAATTAATGATTTGGACCAGAAGGAAGAAATAAACATTCAACCAGAACAGAATGAAGAAACAAGAATTCAAGTAAATGAGGAGAGGCTTAGCAACCTCTGGGACAACTTTAAATATTCCAACATTCAAATCATACCAGTGCCAGAAGGAGAAGAGGTAGAGCAAGAAATTGAAAACTTATTTGAAAACAATGAAGGAGAACTTCTCCAACTTGGCAAAGGAAATAAACTTCCAGGAAGTCCAGGAAGCTCAGAAAGTTCCAAAGAAGTTGGACCCAAGGAGGAACACAACGAGACACGTCATAATTACATTACCCAAGGTTAAAGATAAGGAGAGAATTTTAAAAGCAGCAAGAGGAAAGGGGGCAGTTACCCACAAAGGAATTCCCATAAGACTGTCAGCTGATTTCTCAAAAGAAACCTTCCAGGCAAGAAGGGGCTGGAAAGAAGTATTCCAACTCATGAAAGGCAAGGACCTACATCCAAGATGACTCTATCCAGCAAAGCTTTCATTTAGAATGGAAGGGCAGATAAAGTGCTTCCCAGACAAGGTCAAGTTAAAGGAGTTCATCGTCACCAAGCCCTTATTGTATGAAATGTTAAAGGGACTTATCTAAGAAAAAGAAGTTCAAAAATACGGACACTAAAATGACAACAAACTCAACAACTACCAACAACCGAACCTAAAAAAAAAAACAAAAACAAAAATGAACTAAGCAAACAACTAGAACAAGAACAGAATCGCAGAAGTGGAGATCACATGGAGAGTTATCAGCAGGGAGGAGGGGAGAATGGGGGAAAAGGTACAGGGAATAAGAAGCATAACTGGCAGGTACAAAATAGACGGGGAGGTTAAGAATAGTATAGGAAATGGAGAAGCCAAAGAACTTGTATATGTGACCCATGGACATGAACTAAGGTGGGGGAATGGTGGTGGCAGCGGGGTATAGGGCGGAGGGGAGTAAAGGGGAGAAAAAAAATGGGACAACTGTGATAGCATAATCAATAAAATATATTTAAAAAAGAAAACAGTCCTGAGAGGGAAGTTCGTAGCATTTTAGACCTTCCTCCAGAAGCAAAAAAATTCTCAAAGTCTAACATGACACCTGAAAGAACTAGAGCCCTGTGGGTGTGGCTCAGTGGATTGAATGCCAACCTGCGAACCAAAGGGTCGCCAGTTCAATTCCCAGTCAGGGCACAGGCCTGGGTTGCGGGCCGGGTCCCCAGTTGGGGTCATGCAAGAGGCTACCCCACATTAATATTTCTCTCCCTCTCTTCCTCCCTCCCTTCTCCTCTCCAAAAATAAATAAAATCTAAAAAATAAAAGAACTAGAAAAAGAACAGCAAACAGCACAGAGTAAGTAGAAGGAAGGGAATAATAAGGGTCAGAGTGGAACAACTTGACATAAAGTCTGAAAAAACTATAAAAAATCAGTGAAATCAGGAGATGGTTCTTTGAAAATATAAACAGGTTTGATGAACTTTTTATGGGACTCATCAAGAAACAGAGAGAGAGGACCCAAATAAGCAAAATCAGAAATGGGAAAGAAGTGACACCTGACACCACAGAAATGCAAAGGATTTTAAGAAAATATTATAATTGTGTTCCCAAAATTAGACAATTTGGAAGAAATAGATACATTTCTAGTAACATACAATCTTCCAAGAATGTATCAAGAAAAAGCAATATCTCAATAGACCGATTACAACCAACCAAAATTGATTCAGTAATCACAAACCTCCCAAGAAATGAACGCCCCTAGACTGGATGTCTCACAGGTAAATTTTACCACACATTCAAAGAAGAACTAAGACCTATCCTACTCAAACTATTCCAGAAAATTCAGGAGGAGGGAATGACCCAAGCTCATTTTCTGAGGCCAGCTTTACCCTGATTCCAAAGTCTGGCAAAGACATTACAAAATTATAGACCAATATCTGTAATGAGCATAGATGCAAAAATCCTCAGCAAAATATTGGCAAGCTGAATTCAGTGATACATTAAAAATTATTTTTTAAGGACCAAGAGAGATTTATTCCTGGGACGCAAGGTTGCTTCTATATATGCAAATCAATTAACATGATCCACCACATAAAATGAAGGATAGAAATCTCATGATCATATCAGTAGATGCAGAAATAGTATTTGACAAAATTCAGCACTATTTTAGTATAAAACCTCTCAGCAAATGGGGAATAAAACGAACTCAATACAGTGAAGGTCACGTAGGTGTGACAAACCCATGGCAAACATCATACCCAGTGGAGAAAGGTGAAGAGTGCTTAAGGTGAGGAACAGGACAAGGATGTCTATTTTCATTACTTTTATTCAGCATAATACCGGAAGTCCTAGCCACAGCCATGAAGATGAGAAAATGAAACGAAAACATCCAGAAGTAGAACTTGCTTCCTTTAGCAGCAGTTGTGCTAAAAATGGAATGATACAGAGATGAGCGTGGCCTCTGGGCAAGGATGACATGCAGATTCATGATGCGTTCCGTATTTGGGGGATTAAGAAGGACCAGTTGGCACTTACAGAATACCATGCAGATGGGAGCACAGCATAGGGAATACAGTCAATAATATTTTAATAACTGTGGTGTCAGATGGGTTCTAGATATATCAGGGTGTTCACTTTTTAAGGTGTTGGGAAAACTGGACAGATACATGTAAGAAAGAAATAGACCACTTTCTTAAACTGTATACAAGAGTAAACTCGAAATGAATTAAATGCTTAAATGTTAGACCTGATACCATAGATGTCCTAAAAGAAAACACAGGCAGTAAATTTACTCTCTTGGCATTGCTCTTAGTAATATTTTTTTTTCTGATGTATCCCTTTGGAAAAGGCAAACAAAACTGAACATAAAGAAATGGAAACATAAAAAGTTTCTTCATAGCAAAGGAAACCATCATCAAAACAGAAAGATAAACCACTGTACGGGAGAACATATTTGCCAGTGATACATCCAATAAGGGGTTAATATCCAAAATTTATAGTGAACTCATACAACTCAACACCAAAAATCAAACAATCCAATTAAAAAATGGGCAGAGGAGTCCTGGCTGGTGTAGCTCAGTGGACTGAGCGCAGGCCGTGAACCAAAGGGTCACCAGTTCGATTCCCAGTCAGGGCACATGCCTGGGTTGCAGACCAGGTCCCCAGTAGAGGGTGCTCGAGAGTCAACCACACATTGATGTTTCTCTCCCTCTCTATGTCCTTCTCTTCCCCTCTGTCTAAAAATGGATAAATAAAATCTTAAAAAAAAAAGGGAAATCATACCATTTGTAACAACTGGGGATAGACTTAGAAGGTAATATGCTAATGAAATAAGTCAGATAGGGAAAGAAAAATAATATGATTTTACTTACATGTGGAATCTAAAGAACAAAAGAGTAAACACGACAGAAACAGACTCACAGATACAAAGAATAAACTGATGGTTGTCAGATTTGAGGGGTTTGGTGGGCTGGTTTAAAAATGTGAAGCGATTAAGAAGTACAAGTTGTCAGTTACAAAACAGTCACGGGGACATCAGGTACACAGGGAATATAGTCAATAATCTTGTAATAATTATGTGTGGTGTCAGGTAAGGTAATAGACTTATCAGGGGGATCCCTTCATAAATTACATAAATGTCTAAACACTGTTGGGTGCCAGAAGCTAATAGAAAATAATGTGGAATTTCAACTGTCATTGAAAAAAAAGAAAAAAAATGCAAATTCTCAGACCTGCTGAATCAGAAACGACGGGTGTGCTCATGTTTTCACAAGCCTGCAGGTGGTGCGGGCCCAAGTGGGAATCGCGGGTTATTACCGTGGGCTGTTTCTGTTCACGTTCCCCAGAGTGAGGTGTCTTCATTCCGTTCAGTGGTGGGACATCAGAACTCTTACGTGCACCTCCTTCTAACAATAACTGCCAGGACTTGAATCGCCAAGCACTTTTAAGGATCATCTCATTAGATTCCTTATAACATCCCTATAAAGTAAGTGCTGTTATTCCTAATCATGCAGATATGGAAGTTGAGAGCCGCAGCTTTAAGTACCTTGCCCAAGTGCAGAGCCAAGCCTAAAACTCAGAAGTTGTAAAGTCAGTCCAGAACATACTTTCCTTTCATTGTGTTGAAGAGAATTTCCTGATATGTATTTCTAACATACGAATTTGATACCTAGAACCACCTGTTTGGTTTGGTTTTCCCCCCCAAACATTTTTTCATTGCTCCTAGAGAGAGAGGGAGAGAGAAACATTGATTGGTTGCCTTCTCACATGCTCCCCAACCAGGGATCGAACCTACAACCTGGGCGTGTTCCCTGACCAGGAATCGAACCCACAACCTTTTGGTCTATGGGACAGTGCTCCCGCCAACAGAGACACTCTGGCCAGGGCCCACCGATGTTTTTATAGGACAGAAAAGACTGGCCCCGGCTGGTGCAGCTCAGTGGATTGCGTGCCGGCCTGCAAACTAAAAGCATGCAGCTCACTGACTTTACCCTTGAGTTCCACAAAGTGCCCACTGGCGGTGTGTCCAACAAGCCTGGCAGAAGGCAAAGGTCAGTACAAAATAGGCAGCCACGCCCTGGACCAAGAAGATTGAAGCCCGAGAAAACAAAGCCCCGACGACTGCCTTTCATCGTTACAAAGCAGATGACAAAGAAAATGAGGAGCTGAATAGTCAAGCTTGAAGTCAGGAAGCATCAGAAGGCAGCCGTCCTGAAAGCTGCTCCCAAAAAAGCCTGTGCTGCCGAAGGTGTGGCTGTTGCAAATGCTCCAGCAAGAAAGGTGACCTCTGCAGCCAGAAGGCAGCACCCGCAAAAGCCCAGAGGGGCCCGAAGCCTCCGGCCCAGAAGGCATCCGCTCCAAAGGCGTCTGGCAGGAAAGTCTAAGAACATAGGAGGCTATTATAAAAGCAATAATAGTTCTTTTTGCATGCTGGCAAATCAAAAGAAAAAGAAAAACCCTTCAGAGATTTTGTGAGTAGCTTCCTGACCCTACGGCAGTGTGTTCTAAGGGAAGCGGGGGAACGATGGAAGGGCTTGGGTCTCAATAAATCAGACCGCTGCTTAGAATCGGGTGTGTCTGTTGCTGCTGTGGTTTGAGAGGGGCAGCATTTCATCTGTCTCTCTTCTCTGTGGCAGACTGAGTTCCGGTTCTACTGGATGCATTCGAAGTTGCCAGAAGAAGAAGGACTGGGGGAGAACACCAAGCTCAATCCTGTGAGGCCTGGGGTTCGGGTTGGTCTGTTATCCGAATATAATCAGTGTGAATGAAATTCTCTATTTCTGAGATGGAACAGCATAATAGGAAGGTTATCGGCGTAACAGTCGTCCAGACCTGGGTTCTGGTTTTGGCTTTGACAGTTACTAGGATGAGTTAAAAACATCATGTGGCCTGACTAGCTTCTTCACTTGTATAATAAGGTTAAAAATACCTACTTTACAGGGTTGTTCTGAGAACCAAATGATAAAAATATGCACCTTCTCCTAGCACGTCCCACTTACAGTAGGCTCTCAGTGATAGTGGTTGATGTAAAACGCTACTAACTGCCTTTATTAATAAAGTATTTGCAGTTCCAGTACCTTGGTTCTCCACTGTAGCATGCATCGGCAGCACCAGGAGGCCTGGTAAAAAAGACTTCTCTGTCTGAGTACCAGAGTTTCTGATTAGATTGACATGTCCAACGAATTCCCCAGTGACGCTGAAACTGCTGGTCCATGAACCAGCCACATTTTGGTGTCTGAGCTGAGCGTGACCTCATCCAGTCAGTTCCCTCGTTTTACACGGGAGAACACGGGCTCGGCGAGGGGCTGCCTGCCCCAAGGTCCCACAGCACAGGGTGATGGTCCAAGTGTGTTTGCCGTCCGCTCAGTGATTAAATGTGTAACAGCTGCTGTGAGGGCATTTTGTTAGGTAAGCCCTGCAGATTGGTGTTTGCCCGGATTGCTTACGACATTTTTAAAGGCGGTTGGATAACGGGGGACAGTGAACGAGGTCAGTGCAGCGCTCCCACTCCTGTATCAGTAAGGTCCCGGAAACACGTGCATTGAGGAAGGAGAACATGGAGCTGTTCTGGGAGCTCTGCACATATTGTTCTTTCACCGTATCCACAGAACAACCCTATTAATCAGGTACTTAATTATCCTAAGTAAATGCCTTTATGCCTCTATTATCCCATTTTGCAGATGGGAAAATGGAGGCATGTAGAGATTAGATGATTGGCAGAGCTGGGAGTCAAGCCCAGGCGATCTGACTTTAGAATTTGCTGTCCTTATCACTTCGCGATACCGCTTCAGTCCAAAAACCGCAGCTGCCGTGAAAGGGGTTTCCGTAGCGCTTTATTAGAGCAGCTCTCGGAGGCCCGAGAGAATAAATGCAGCCCCGAACGCGAACACAGGACTGTGGTTCTTCATTCTGACTGCGTGTCAGCGTGAACTGGAGAGCTGAAAAAGAAAGAGTGCCTGGACCTCTCCCAGACCGCTGCAGTCGGGACCTCAGGTCAGGGCCTGGGCATCGGCAATTTCTCAGAGTTCCCCAAATGATTCTCCTGTGTAAAGCAAGGTTGAGAACCACTGACCTAGAAATTCTGTGGGTAAATGCAGGGGAGGTGGTTTGGAAGGAAGAGACTGAAAACTTTTCTTCTTTGATACAGCTTTTCAGTTGCTGGGACAATATTTGTAATATTCACTAATTTGTTCTAATTTGTATTTTAGTTTAAATTTGTGGGGCTAAAGAATTTTCCTTGTACCCCCGAGAGCCTGCGTGAGGTGCTGTCTATGGATTTCCCTTTTGAGGTAACAAAGCCACTGTCTGTCTTGTTCTGATGGGGTTGCACAACACAGGGACACGTGGTTACTCAGAGTCTGAAGATGCCTCTGGGTCTGCCGCGTCCAAGCACCGGAAAAGGGCTAAAGAAAAGGGCTAAAGACTAATCATTGGGAAGGGGTGCGCCCACCACTATGTGAGTCAGAATGCCAGCCTGCGTGGGCCCTGAACAGACAGCTCGTCTCGCTCCCTCATTGCGCAGATGCGGAAACTGAGGCCCGGATCGGGGCGAGGCTTCCATTCCTAGGTCATTTCTTGTCGCTGTGAGCCTGGGAACCAGGCCGTTTGACCGCCACGCAGGTGGTAACATCTAGAGGGGCTGCTGTGACCACAGGGGCGCAGAGTCGTCCTCCCTCCTTCCTAGGGAGAGCAGACGGTCCCTAGGCATGTCAGCGCCTGCACAGCAGTGACATGGAGCAGGTGACCACCTCATCCCAGTTTATGCCCCAGACTTTCCCAGTCTCGGTGTTGAAAGTCTCACATCTCCAGAAGCTCCTCAGTCTCGGGCAGTTTTCTGTCAACCTTAGACGCTGCAGTTATGCTCTCCAGGCGCAACGAGCAAACTGTCCTTTGCCCGTCATGCCCTTTGCAGTTCTGGCTGGTGTCTCTCTCCACACCACGCCCCTCTCCTTTCTTGGAGAGTGAATAAAAACTTTATTCTCTTAAAAAAAAATTCTTTCTAGTCACCCACAAGTTTTTGCTTGAACTGGATATAATTTTGCAGAAAGCATCACAGCTTCCTGCATGAGAAAATGGCAAAGGCTGCATTGCCTTCATTTCTGGGAGTCCATTCAGAAGGTGGTAAGAAGGTGTTGCTTTATGTATAGCCTAAGGGCAATAAGGACAAGAAATGTTTTTAGAATGGAGTCAGTGTCTCCTGGAAAAGAAAATTTGGGACTATAGAAGGTCTTCCCATGGAGGAAAACTGAGTTTCCCAGAACATGGCTCACAAACAATTTGGGGGGTTAGGCGGCCGACGGTAGCTTGGGGAGCATGGCTTCTTGACAGCCGGTCTGCCCTGTGCTCAGCAGTCCAGCATCTCACAGGGGTCTGTCCGGTTCTCCTGCTTTGTTCCCTTTGTGGGACACACACCCACTGTGGACCTCTGGGCGGTGGAAGTGGAGAGAGGAGACCTGGGGTCAGTTGAATTTCTGCTTCATACTCACTGTGTGTTTTTTAGAGAATCCTCCAGAACTTTGAGCCAGCCCCATGTTGAAAATACCCTCATGATGGGTGAGAGGGTGAAATAGTGGTAGGAAAACACCCTATAAACAGGAAAGTGCTGTTTATGTTTTTATTTTCTAAAATTTAGTTTTCTAGGCCATTTCTTCGTTTAGAGAAATTGTATGTGTGAGAAACGAGAACTCTTTTCCTGTGGCAATGAGCCAGGGACAGGGTTCGGCCCACAGGAGCGGTCCTTTGTACACAGGCTCTCCTGGAAGCGTGGCCCCCAAAGTCGCTCTGACCCCTGGTCTCCCTTCTTGCAGGTGGACGGACTTCTCTTCTACCACAGGCAGGCCCACTACAGCCCTGGGAGCACTCCCCTGGTGGGCTGGCTGCGCCCGTACATGGTGGCCGATGTCCTCGGGATGGCTGTGCCAGCTAGCCCGCTCACCGCCAAGCCAGAATATGCTGGTCACCAGCTCCAGCAGATTATTGAGCACAAGAGGAGCCAGAAGGAGGGCGTGAGAGAGAAATGCACACCCAAGGCCTTTGACAGCGGGCACTATGAGCTGGAGCACCTGTCCACGCCTCAGCCGAAGAGCAGCCCCCACAGCCCAGACCAGCCCGGGACCCTGATGGAGAACTAAGGGGCAGCCTCCTGTGGGGGTCGTGGGGCAGTGCCCCATCCCAGAAAGCAGGCTGAGGAGGAGGGCAGGCGCGACGGCAGGTGCCTCCATCTTAGAGTGGGCTTTCCAAAGCCACTCCACTGGGAACAGCTTAGTTCCTGTAAAAAGTGTATCCTGAACCCACAATGTAAATACATGTGATTCTTAAGAAAGAACTGGTGACTCTATTTTTTCAAGGGACTTTTTATATCAGTTGTACAGGTGACTGTATTAATCTGGAAGGTTGCTTTTGTGGTCTAGTAGCCAAGAACTTGCCCTGGTCCATGTGGCTCAGTTGGTGGAGCTTCGCCCTGTAACCAAACGGTTGCTGGTTTGATTCCAGGTCAGGGCACATCCCTAGGCTGTGGGTTTGGTTTTCCGTCTGGTTGAGTAGGGGAGGCAGCCAGTCAATGTCTCTGTCTCTCTCTTCCTCTCCCTCTAAAAACAGTGGGGGAAAAAATGTTCTCGGGTGAGGATAAAAAATAAATAAAAATAAAAACGCAGAACTTGAGACTTTTAAATCTTGAACTCCCAGGCTCCCCAAACCATGGCTCATCTCACTCGGGTTTCAGCACTTAAGCATTCTGCCGAGTGTCCAGCTGCTACTGTGGCTCATGTCATTCTCTGAAAGGTCTTACCAGGAACCGCAGTTCTTCATATTTGGATATCTCCCCTCTTCTGAGAAGGCAAGTGTGACTTGCTTTGGTTTAGACATTGCCGGAGACAAAATGCAAATGGGGTTCGTTCACTCCTGTGACAACCGTTGGAGCACCTTCCAGCAAATAAGCCCTTGTGCCAGGCCTCAGCAATGTCGAGTGGGTAATGGAGAGAGAGGACCGGTGAGAAAGTAAACCCACCCGCATGCAGGAGTGAAGATGGTGCTGGAGCGCAGAAAGGCCCCGTGGAGCCTTGGGTGCTGGGAGGGGCAGAGGGAGGTTTCCCAGAGATCAGAGCAGGGCTGAAGCTCAGCGGAGGGATGGCCGTGTGCTCTGCGGACAAGGTGGTTAGGAGTTCCTCACAGAGGCAGGCGTGCACACAGTTGCACTCCTGCAGGGCAGGCAGGGTCGGGCAGGACTTGCTGTGGGACCGGAAGTTGGTTTAGCGCGGCTCAAGCATGATATAGAATTGGAGGGCAGTGGGAGAGGAAGCTAGAAAGAGAGAGAGGCCTGATTGTGTGAGGCAGGGGTTTCGAATTTTATGTCATGAATGTAAAGGAGCCAATGAAGAGCTTTGGGCAGACAGAGTCCATTCAGATTTATGAGATGGAGCTCTCTGGCAGCTGTAGGGATGGAGGGGAGATGGCATCTGCCCCGCGTTCAGGAAGCATGTCTCATTTCCCGTCGGCTGTCATCTGCCCCCGCCCTGCTTTCCACCTTCTGAGCACTGAGTCTTATTGGACAAAATAATTCGCTATTCCCCTCCAGCAGCAGTAGTGTCCTGCAGACAAAATTATAGAGGGATCCGGTTCATATGTGTTATGTGTAGTTGTTCTTTTGTGATTAATTCTGGGAACAAATCTTGGCGGAACTTGTGGTTGAGAGGAGCCTAATTATAGATTCAGCACAGCAGTGAACTTGGCCTTCCTGCTGGGCTCTTTGGCAGCTGTTCAAGCCAGCTCTATCACATGCAAGATGAAGGCCTGACTGGTGTGTCTCAGTGGACTGGGTGCTGTCCTGCAAACCAAGAGGTTGTGGGTTCGATTCCCGGTCAGGGCACATTCCTGGGTTGCAGGCCAGGTCCCTGGTTGGAGGCAGGCAAGAGGCAACTGATCGATGTTTCCCTTCTCCTTTTTCCTTCCCTTCCCCTCTCTCTAAAATAAGTAAAATATTTTTTAAAAACCCAAGAAGAATCCTCCTCCCCCACACCCAGTGATGTTTCTGCCGCCTGCAGGTTTCAGCATCAATAAGCCTCTACATCAATAAGCTCTGTCCTAAATTCCAACAGGGTCGGTTCTGCAATAGGAACCTCGTGCTCCTCCTGTCGAGAAGCATGTTGTTGGCTGCCTCGATGGTCTGTCCCTGTTTGATCACCTGCCTTCTGACTCTGCAGTCTGTACCCTCAGCAGCCGGCCGTGTCATTTCAGGAGCCGTGGCTGGGCTCTGCCAGGAAACAACCAAGTCTGGAAGGACTACTTCCCCATGGGACACTGGGGACCAATACCTGAGTCAAAGAATGTAGTGGCCAAAATTATTGTTGAATGGTCGCTGGAAGGATGTATCTCAGAGGAATGCCCCTTTCGGTGTTACCAATTCCTGAATGGAATGTATGTCCTGGTCGTATTTCGTTGTGAAACACCACCTGTTACAAAGATACTTGTGTTTATACGGTGATTGGATATTAGTCTTCTGGCCACTCTTCTGAACAGCTCCCAGCTTCTTTTTCATGGAGTTCTCTCTTCCCCAGGCAGTATGGTGTGGTGGGAGTATAATTTGGGGTAACTCCCTTCCTTAGCCAGCCAGCAGGCTCGTGACGCGACTTGGGGCAATCATATGTTTCTCACCAAGAATTTGTGTCCTGAGCTGAGAAACAAAGGGAACAATCAGTAGGAATTCATTTATTTGGCCCACTGAGGGGCTGGGAGTGTTTCTTGTTCTTGTGACAAAACCTGTAAACATCCAGTAAATTTTGTCTTATTTAAAGTAGCCAGAACTGATTTCCTGATACCGCCGCTCAGGGTGGCCCTGCGTTGCTTGCCTTGACGGGAGGACCAGCTTGGCGTGAGGTGGCAAGGAATGACTGCGGTCGTGGAGATCACCTGTTTTAGCTGAAGTGACATTGGAGCCCATGCACCTAGAAAAGAGCAGGCAAAATAAGAAGGCTTGGTTACCTTGATGTTAGCCGAGAAAAGCCGTGCTGGATTCCAATGCCTGCACGGAAGAGTTCATGTCAAACAAGTCCAGTTGTATTTAGCAACCGTTTATCTCCACTAGTTAACTTCTCACTTACATTTCAGCCCCCCGAAATCTGACTTGTTCATCCATTCAAGTGCTCTCATCAAGGGTCCAGTTGTCTCCCATTTTCCAAATCTAAGGGATGTTTCCTAGGCTTTCTCTTACCCGACTTTACCTGCCCCGCAGATGCCAGTGCCTTCTCTATCTTCCTGTTGGCCCTGTGTGTGTATCTAACTGATTACCAGACACTTGTAGTCATCTCCAAGTGAGCATGACCCCAGCCGAACTCACTGTCCTTCTCCCTTAGTCATGCTCTTCCTGAGATCCTTGTCCCTGTTAATGGTGTTTCGTCACCTTGGCTAGGAACTTCCTCGCGACCTGGCCATAGTGTATCTGTCTGGTCTCGTAAATAACGGTGTCTCTTTTGCTGCCTCCTTTCCAGTGATGCTGCTTTACGTTCTCCGTACACACCGGTTTCATAGTCCCTCTGCCCCCACTGCCCCCGCCACACACTGTTCCTCCTTATTCTGCTTGCATTTACCTGGTGACTATTCCTACTCATCTTTTAAAAACTCCATTCAACAGAGACCTGTTTGAAACTTTACCCCTGTAGGCAGAATTAGCTGTTCTCATCTTCGTGCCCTCCCCATCCTACTACATGTCCATCAACCAAAGTTAGGGGTGGTCCCCAAGAACACCCTCATTTGGACACTAATTACAATTAGGGAGAGCCCCCAAACCATTCTCAGGTTGGATCATTCACCGGAAGGATGTACAGAACTTACCGAAAGCCTTTATACGTGATAACAGCGCATCACAGCAAAAGGAAACAGATTGAAGTCAGGCAGGAGAAGAAACGCATGGGGCAGAGTCTAGGGAAGTTCCGAAGGCGGGTTTTCCACTTGTCCTCTCGAGGGGAGGCCTGGGCAGCACTGAACTTTCTTGGTGACTGTGTGTGACCATAGAGTGTTACCAACCAGGGACACTCCCCTGAGCCTTGCCGTCCAGCATCTTTATCAGGGCCTGTTGTACTAGACCCATGCAGGGTTCCAGCTGATAGCGTGTGATTTAAAGTCCCCTCCCCTGGTCACAGTGCTGGACTTTCGGTAGGGCCACAGACCCCAGGTAAACAACGACACCACTATCAGGTCATTCCAAGGGCTTTTAGGTTCATTCCCAGGAGCCAAGGGCAAAGGCCAACCTTTCTCTGGGCAAGGTTAAATTTTTTTTTTTTTTTTAAGGTTAAAGTCTTTACTACACACTCCCTCTCTTAGGTTGCAAGCTCCTTCAGGTCAGGGACCTGGTCTTTTTTTTTTTTTTTAAGATTTTTATTTATTTATTTTTAGAGAGGGGAAGGGAGGGAGAAAGAGAGAGAATCATTGATGTGTGAGAGAGACATCAATCCATTGCCTCTGGCACACCCTCAAATGGGGACCTGGCCCACAACCCAGGCCTGCGCCCTGACCTGGGATCAAACAGGTGATCTTTCGGTTCTCAGGCCGGCACTGAATCCACTGAGCCGCCCCAGCCAGGGCTGGGATCTGTCTTAATTCATCTCTAGATCCCCAGTGCCCGGCCTTCTGCCTGGCACTTGCATCCATAAATGTTGGTTGAGTAAGTGAAAGGATGAGTGGGAATGAGAAGACACTTTGGAGGAGAGCCCCTCCCCTCTCCCGCTGCACAGAGGGTAGCCCCGCAGAGCGAAGGCTGATCGGAGGTCAGCTGATTGGCTGGCTGCTAAGCAGGTGGCTGGATGTGCTGCCGATTCCTAATAACAAGAACTGTATCTACTTCTGCGGATGTGATTAGAAGTGTAGCCTGCAACTCAGCACCGTGTACATTGGAGGAGGGAAAGCAGCAATCTTTTTAGCTACAGACGTCCTTTCCAATGTGGGCATGAGTGAAAACCACTGCACAATACATTTGTAAAGCACGTGTACCTTCTGTTTTATGCCTTCTGATCCATTGGGCAGGAAAAGCAGACTGCTTGCTTCGGTAAGATGAGGTCGTGTTTGAGTCCCAGCCTGTCTTGGGATTTTGCGATCATACCCAATCTTTACATCAAAGGAGAACCAAATGAAATTTTTTTAAAGTTTCTTTACCAAGTGCTGAGAGATTTGGTTTGGGGTCTTGATTTGGTTGTGACTTACCTCCTCCCAACTCCCCAGGGGGCCCACCATCCAGTAAAAAGGCAGAGGCCGGTGGACAGGACCTGGGAGAGCTGGACGCTGGCAGTAGGGAAGGTGAATGAAGAACGGCCTTAGACAGCCAATATGCAGGAAGGGGCAAGTGTACACGTGTTTCTCACATCCATTTAAAGTGATGGTGAGCCTTTTGAAAAGCTGAATTTTTATCTGCTTTGCAGAGGCAGAAAAGTAGCCAGAGGCAGCCTGGGCAACTGGGAGGTGAACTTCGCTGTTGGCCTAGCCCAGGGGCATTCTCTGCTTTTTGAGGGACAGTGTGGGACCCAAAGAGGCAGATTTTGAAACCTAGAGATCTCTCTGGCTAGAACTTGACACAGACCATGGGCATTCGTAGCAAAGTTGCTCCCTCCCAGCAGGCTGGCAGCCTTCGGGCCTTTTGTCTCTCTGCTTTTGCCCTTCTGGTTTTCTCTGCCCTCAGACCGCAGAAGTTAAAGATGGAATTCAGATCTGTCAGTTCTGCTTCTCGTTGGCAACTTTAGCAAGGGAGGAAATCGAAACACGCAAATAAGGTTCCATCCGTTCCGGCCTCCCCATTAACACACACGTAAGTCAAAGTGAGTGCAAGTGATGCATCTAATTCCGACAGTGCCTCTCTGTCATAGTGAATGTTTTTCACAAGCAACTCAGTATCCAAGGTAACCAAACCTGTTTGTTTGGTATTCTTTGGTAAGAATTGGACTTTGCTGGAAAAGGACAGATCCGTTCTTTCAGCAAACGCTGACTGAGCACCTCCTACTGTGTGCTGTGCATTGCGCTGGTTCTGAAGAGAGTAATAAGACATGGCCCCTGCCCTCAAAGAGCTCATGGTCTAATGGGAGAGCCTACCGAGGAAGCAAATAATTATAATTCAGAGTGTTGTATAAACTCTAGACACAAGTATCAGGCACAAAATTAACACGGTATAGTGATTAACCTGTGATCCAAGAGTGGTAAGTGGGAATGTCAGATGAGACAGTTATGTGAGGAAAGAGGCAGATCATATTTTAATAAAAAAAATAAAATAAACAGAATAGGTACGGTAAGGACCAGTCCCTGTAATGGGGCGAAATGTTATCTATTGTACAATGGAATAAAAATTTTCAACCTCCTGATAGAGCGCACCTTCAGCCACCCTAGTGATTAGAGACGTGGCCTCTGGGTAAACAAAAAAATGTTCACCCTAAGACATTGGTTGGCAGTATAACCTCTTCACTCTGTATCTGTTTGTCTTTTGGAAAAAATGGCAATGAGAAACGAGGTGGCGTGATCACAGGGAAGCAAAAGAAAACACGGAAATAAGCGACCACGAAGAGAATGCTTAGTCTGAGAGATCGGAGGCTGAAAGGAAAGGACAGATTAAACCCTAAAAAGAGAGAAAAGGAAGATCCTAGTGCCCTCGAGGAAAGAGATGTTCTCCACCACCCTCTCCGCTTGTTCTTCCACTGTAACACACAGCTGGGCCTGCCTCACCACAGCCTGGTTCGTAGCAACTTCATCAACTTTGCCATCGAGGCTGAACTGGACTCCGTGCGGTCCGTGATGGGCTGGCTCTGCCGAGTGTACCCCTGTGTGACCGACCGTGCAAGTGGCTGACGCTGAGAAACTGGGGCAGAAGTACCGAGGGCTCTAAGGATCGCCGAGGGTCCAAGATTGGAACGGCGACCACGCACACACAAAGGAACCTGTGCAGGTGACTGTTCAGTACAGAGAGTAACTCAGCGCGAGTGTTCCATTGTGATCGCGGTTGACCAGGACCTTAAACCGGGAGTTGGGAAGATCCCTGGAGTTCCCACCGTGTGCATTTACAACCGCAGGCGCAACACTGAGCGGAGGCCAGATGGTTTTGGAGCCCCAGGTTCCAACGCTTAAAACCAAAGTTCCTTTGCTTTCCTTCAACTGACTTTCTCTGCTGCCAGTTTATTAAACATGCAGCAGAACGAGCTGTTAGTGCTCCGCTCGCCCATTGGCGCGGTTATGAGCTAAATATGGCTAGATACATTCACTTTTTTATGTTGTTTTGGAAATGATATTTTGTGTCATTTTAATATTTGTTACATCTTTTTATAAATCAGATGACTGCTCAAAAAAAAAAGGAAAAAATGACAATAAGAACTTTGGATTTTTTTATAGCCAAAGCACATCTTGTAGCCCAACACATGTCTCTGTCGTAGGCAGTAGATATTTTGGAGCAGTGTTTTGAGAGGAGCTTTAGAAGTAAAGTCGTTTTGGGGGAAAGGTTATAAAATTCTCATCGCAGCTTTGGAAGTGTCTCTTCTTAGACATGAACAGATGTAAACTAGGCAGGAGACTTCAGAGTTAAGATGACCATCTTCATTGACTTAGCCATTCATCACACACTTACGAAGTGCCTGCCTACTAGGCACTAGGCTCCAGCCACTGAGGTTCCGGGGCCCACGGGACACACGCGGCTCCTGCCTTCCTGCAGCTCGTGGTTTCATCGAGCAGGCAGACACCAGGCTGATGAACAAGTCCAGGGCGGCACATGGTGATCAGCTCCTCTGGCGAAAGATAAGACGGCGCTGTGAGAGTAACCAGTTAAAACGGGGTGTCTGATTCAGTTTAAGGAGTAGCCACAGCAGAGACCCCCGAGGAAGTGCCTTCTGAGCTGAGACCGTAAGGGTGAGTCGGGTTTGTCTGATGAAGAAGGTAGGAAGAAGGGGAGGATAAGCTTTCTGGACAGAGACCTGAAACCTACGCTTTAGAAGCAAAAAACAAAAATAGAACCCGTAACACCCCCTCCCGGTTCCCTCTTTGTAATTTTCCACTTTCAGATTCCAATTGATGTTAATTAATCATATGACATTTATTGGGGGCAACAGTGGTGAATAACATAAGTTTCTACAACTTCATAATACAACACACGTACATTCTGTCGTGTGCTCACCACCCGAAGGGCAGTCTCCTTCCTTCAATTCGCATTTGACTGCTTTCATCCTCTTCCTTCTCCCCCTGCCCTCAGTAATTTAATAAAAATGTGATTTTTGTCACCTGCACTCCCCCAATCCTACCCTAGCCTTTCTTTAGCGCCTCTGCAGCCAAGCATTTAAAAATGCAAGGTTATGTCTATACATATGGATCTGCCTTATATGCATTTTTTTTTTTTTTGTAAAACAAGGATCATAATTTCAGCTACCTCATACTGTAGTGGAGAGAGCAGATGCATGCAAATCATTTAGAACAGTGTGGCATCTGGTAAGGACAGAATAAATGTGAACTTACTATTTGAGTGTGTATGGTAGTATAATTTATTTATCGACTTTCCGATTGATAGGCCATTATGTCGTGCCCATTCTTTTGCTATTACAAACCATTTTGCATCTCTAAGGTTTTTTGGTTGTTTTTAAGATTTTATTTATTTTTAGACAGGAGGGAGGGAGAAAGAGAGGGAGAGAAACATCAACATGTGGTTGCCTCTCACATGGCCATCACTGAGGACCTGGCCTGCAACATGCAACCCAGGCATGTGCCCTGACTGGGAATTGAACCAGCGATCCTTTGGTTTGCAGCCCGCGCTCAATCCACTGAGCTACACCAGCCAGGGCGCAGCTCTAAGGTTTGACTGAGCAGGATGACAGTACCATACTTGGTTTCCTTGGTTTGAGCCTGCAGTTACAGACAAGACTTCATACTCTGATTATCCTAAGATTCACCTCTCCGAGCAAATTTAGCCAGCTGCCTTGAACTTAGTTACTCGCATCTCTCTGCTCAGAAACTTCCAAACACTGTCCTGTGAGTTCCGAGAACTGTTCCCTTTCACACCCACACACTCCCACACGCAGCTGCGCTTCTTAAACCGCTGCCCAGTTTTCTCTCGCAGGTCATGCTGCTTCACTTCTCCCTTTATTAATTTTCCTCACCGGATCCCTGCACTAGGAGTTAGAATGCCTGGGTTAAAGTTTTAGCTCAATACTAATTCACTAGCTGTGTGATTTTGGACACATCGCTGACCCTTGGTGTGCTGAGGTTCACCGGGCAAAACAAATAATGAAACTGTAAACAGCGGGCTGAGACTCCATCCTGTCCCTGGTCTGCTCAGCGGTTTGGACCACCCAGGTCCTGCCGTTCCTTCCTCCAGCCACTTGCCTCCCGGGGAGAAAATGTAACAGCAACTTCCATGTGTCACTAGACCTGTGCACTTCAAACCTGTGGTGTTCGCAGTCAACTGTATTAAGTTACTACTTTAAAATTTTTTGGAAAAAGTTCTATCTACATCCCCATGGAAGACTTACACACACCGTGCTGTTACAACCCAAGAATTACTCTGAGGAAGGTCGTTCCTTGAGGGTCGTGACTGAGGTGGGGACTTTGGCAAGTTGATAATGTTCTATTTTTTTTTTTTTTTTTAAGAGGGGAAAGGGAGGGAAACATCAATCGGTGACCTCTGGCATGTCCCCAAGTGGGGACCTGGCCCACAAGCCTGGCCAGTGCCCTGACTGAGGGTCCCACGGGGAATCCAACCTGCGACCCTTCCGCTGCAGGCCAGCACTCCAACCCCCGGACCGCACCCGCGGGGGCAGGGGAGGGGGGGTGTTCAGCGTCTCCATCTGTTTCCTTGTTACATGAATATGTTGAGTTTATGAAAGTTCATCTTGCTGTTCGACATATTTTCACCTTTTGTGTATATGCACTTCAATAAAAAGAAAAAACTTAAAATGTACAAAAGAACGTATAAGAAAAAGCTTCCCTATCCCTTCCGATCCCGACTTCCGGTGCCCCTCCTGAGAGACCACCACCGTTACCTTCCTTCTGTGTCCTCCCAAAGCTTTTAAGATTTAAAAAAAATTTTTTAGACAGAAGGGAAGGGAGGGAGAGAAACAGCAATGTGTGGTTGCCTCTCACTAGCGGCCCCCACTGGGGACCTGGCCTGCAACCCACGCATGTGCCCTGACTGGGAATCGAACCTGCGACCCTTTGGTTCGCAGCCCAGGCTCAATCCACTGAGGTACACCAGGGAGGGCCCAAAACTTTTATATATACAAATAAATTTACAATTTTTTTCCCTTTATACATAGGACAGCATAGTATACACAGTATTTGAGTCTTTTTTTCTTCTTCACTTTATAGCACAGCTCAGGGATCGTTCATCCAAGTTCTAACAGGTGGCAGTTGCCCCCGTGCCTAGCCCAGTGCCTGGCAAAGAAATAAACTCGTTAAGTGAGTAGCGTCTTCCAGAGGGGCGCTGGAGTGGAACCCGCACTGGAACTCCCGCCAGGGGCACGAGGTCCGTCCAGACTCGGCCCGATGGGCGCCGAGGGCGCCATAACGACCGAGCACCGGGGGTGACTGCCCGCGGCTGTCACGCGGAAAGGAGGCCAGGGCAGAGGCCGCTTTGAAAGTTCCGGAAGAAGCCTGTCTCCGGCTGCGCGAAGACTCCCGGCTGGGGCTCTCCCGAGCTCTTAACGTGGTTTGTTTGGGGTCTGGGAGGACGCGGCCGCCACGGCCGAGCCCTCCGCCTTCCCTGGGACTCGCACGGGCCCGCTCGCTGCGCCGCCTAGGGGGAACGCGGGGCGCGCAGGGACTGCGGCGTCCGGCCGAGGCTCGGGAGCGCGAGGACCGAAGTCGGCGAGCGGCGGCGGCCGTGACGTGCGGAAGGGCGCGGCCGAGCGGGCGGGGCCGGCCCGGCTTCCCGTCGGTCGGCGGCGGGGACAGGCGCGGGCGCGGTGTCCCTCACGGACGACGCGTCCGCCACGGCTGGCTCCCGAAAGACCCGGCCCTCCCCTGCGCGGCACGTCGCCTCGCCGACGCGCACACGCCCGCCGCGCTCTCCCCCCGCGCCCGCCTCCCTCCCGGCGGCGCGGCCCCTCGCGGGCGCCCCCTCCCGGGCTGCGCCCCGGCGCGCGGCCCGCCCCTCCGCGAAGGCGACGCGCAGTCTCTCCATGGAGCCGCGCGGCGCTTGGGCGGCCGCGAGGTCCCGCCGCCGCCCCGTGCCTCGCTGCGGCCTGCGCGGCTGCTGAGGAGCTGCGCCGTGGCCTGGCCGGCAGCCGGAGGGCCCGTCCCGCTCGGGCGGCCGCGGGGCGCCGCCGCCGGGGCCTCCCACGCTCTTCACTTCCCACCGCCGTCTCTCGACGCCTCGCGGCCCCCGTGCGCCCCGTGCTACGGGAAAGGCGCGGGCGCGGGCGCAGGAGCGGAGAACGCCCGCCAAGACCTTGCGCCCAGAAGACGGAGACGCCCGGGAGCCCGTGGGCGCGGCGCGGCGGCGCGGGAGCAGCATGCGCGGGCCGGCCCCGGGCTGCTGAGCGGGCGGCGCGCTCCCGGCGGGCGGTGTCCGCGGCGGCTGCGGGATGGAGCCGGCGGCCGCGCCCCAGGCCGACATGGCGCCCGAGCTGACCCCGGAGGAGGAGCAGGTAAGCGGCCCGGCGGGGGGCGTGTCGGACCCCGGGCTCGCGCGCCCCGGCCCGCGGGGGCCTCCGCCGCGGCCGCGCCCCTGCAGCCCTCCCCCCAGGCCTCCCGGGGCCTCCATTTGCGCAACTCCTTGCCTCCGGCCTTGCCTCCTTCAACAGGTCTTCCTTCCTTCCGTGCGTGTCTGTCTTTAGGGCAGGAAATGCCCCGGTCGGGCGGCGGGGCTCCTTCGCGGACCTCTGCTCTCCGGAGGGTGCCCGCGGGCTCCGCGCGGCCTGGGCAGCCCGCACTCCCGCAGCCCCGGCCTGCACGGCCCTGGGCCGCGGGCCCGCCGCCCGACCCCCTCTCGCTTCGGGCTCCATCTTTCCGGAGCCTGCGTGCGGCCCCATTGTCCCTGAACGCCGGGGCCCGTCCTTTCCCAGAAGGAAGTGGCTCGCGGTGTCGTGTCCAGGGCGTTGGGACGGGAAGAGCTGGGCCTTCTAACTCCCTCTCGCACTTCTTTTGCGGAGCAGGCAGGGACCACACCTTCGGGGGAAGACGGGACGGCTCCAGGCTTTCCCCTGCCTTTCTCGGCACTGCCCATACCCGGCCTTAGATTCCATG
>PVJI01005080.1:0-100626 GCA_004026765.1 Micronycteris hirsuta | reverse complement strand
GATATTTTGAAGGGTGCTGCCCTAGACCACCACCTCCCAGAAATTCTCCTTGATGACATGCTGACTCTCTTAATATTTCCTTGACCAATCACCACATTTATGATAGTTTGGCTCTGTTTGAAAAATGTTCTGCTAGATTTCAGTAGCGGATTCAGAAATCTGTTGAAAGGTTTGGCTGTGTTTGTAGTTGGTGCTGGTTGGCAAATGAACTCTGAGCCTGGAGGAGAAAAGAAAAACAAAAGAAAATTTGTATAGAATCTTCTCTTTCAGTGGGTTTGTCATTTTGGAGTTTGTAATAATTTAGATGGGACTGACAGAAAAAAGCTGAACTTGGAATTGAATGACTTAAAGGATTGGGTCTATCTCTGCTCCAGTGACCTTTGCCCAGCCACAGGGTTCCACATGACAGAGGTGAAAGGGCCTAGAGTTTAACTTGGTCTGTTTCTTCATAGAATAGATGAGGAAACTGAGGCTCGGGGAAATGAAGTGACACTTGCAATGTAGCCAGTTAGTGGTAAATCCAGGCCCAGATCACAATTTAATGCTCTTTCTAAGTTTACTTGTTCCATCACATAGTGTTTTGGGGTTTTGATAATAATATAAAAATTGTCAAATAATTTTTTATAAAAATTGCATTATCATGTTACTTCTATTTTATCACTAGCAGGCCAGCCAGGGTACCAGACATAATTGCCTTTGCCTAAATTGGGGGCAAGGTAGCAGAGTAAATAATCCTAATAATGATAAAAGATAATGTTTATTTGTTGTTTTATATGTATGAGGTACATAATACTTTCATGTATTAACTCATTTAATTTTATAGCGGCCTTTTGAAATCTGTGCTATTGTGACATCATCCCATTTCATGGATCAGGAAGCTGAGGCAGGGAGTTCCAGATCTGGGATGTTTGGCCCAGAGTCTGATGGTGCAACTCACTCCCTGACACCTCCGAACTGCCTCTGCCACGTGCTCCCCTGCAGAGCAGTTCCTGGTCTAGCCCTTGAGACTGATCAGTGCCTGCCCCACATAGAAGTAGGCTTGGGCTCTGTCCGCTGAACACAGAAGCAGAATTGGATAGGTTTGCTGCTGCAATAATGCAGTGTGATTTTGCACTAACTGCCTGGAGTTATCAAAGATTTTAAAAGATAAGGCATGGTCCTCCACAAGACTACCGTCCTTCAGACACCAGCGGCTGCAGGCTTTTGGGATTCCAGGCTATTTGCTCTTCTGACCAAGTGGCTACAAATCCTAGCTTTCCCACTGCATCCTCAGGTTCAACAGTCTACTCTAAGGAATCACAAAACTCAGGATAGTGCTAGATTTAGGATTATAGATTTATTATAAAAGGTAGAAATCAGGACCAGGCAAAATTCTTAGGGGAAAGCCTGGGAGGGTCCCAAATGCAGTTTCTGTGCCTTCTTCTTGTGGAATCGGGAAGCACCCCTCATCCTCTGGGCACATTGATGTATTCACCAGGCGGGAAACCCCCCTGACCTTCGGTGTCCAGAGTTTTTGTTGGGGTTTATTACTTAGGCCTGAGCAATTGAATCACTGGCACGTGCCTGAACTCAATCTCTAGCCCCCGCCCCCCTCCCATCCTCAGGAGGTTGAGTTGGTATCATTTGGCTAAAATCTCAACCCTCCGATTAGAAGGCTGGTGTTTCCAGCAATGGTCAGTCCCATCCTGAAATTATCTAAGGACTCACTATGAGTTATCTCATTAGCACAAACTATCAGGGCCCACGCTGAATAACAAAGATGCTCCAATCGATTGGGACATTCCAAGGGTTTAAGACAGGCATTCCAAGAACCTGAGACAAAAAGAAGATAGAGTCTTTACTATATTACAACTTCATCAGAATTTTTCTTTCAAGTGATGAAGAACAAGGACAAGGTCACAGAATCTCTAAATTTTCAGTGGTTACTTGGCACATTCATGTACATGATCTCATTTAAAGCTCATGATATCCCGTTGTAGAAGATATTATTGATGTCTTTGTTTTACACGTGGATCAACTGAGACTAAATAAAGTTAGAAATATTGTACATGAATATCCAACCAGTAACCATTGGTGCCGGAGTTTAAAGCCAAGTTTTCTAACTTTGTATCATGAGCCCTTTGGATCTATTAGAAGAATAGTAGAAGATAATAATAGAGATAGAGCTACTTTAAATACTTAATTGTTTTCCTCCTCTGAGAATGCAGGCTGAGAATGGACTTGCCCAGGATAGGACAGGAAATGAGGACTGTGAGTATCTGGGAGTTAGGCTGCTTCCCAATGTGGCAGTAGATTTCCTCTCTAGCTTTCTTTATGTATTTATGTGTATTGGGGGAAGGTTATGCATTGATTCTGCATCCAAGAATGGGACACACAGACAAAGACACAGTCCCAGGCTTTTGTGGAGGGGAGACATGGTAAACAAAAGATGCAGTAGCATGTGGTTAGAGAAACAACAGAGGGAAGCACTGAGGAGGGGGACTTAGCTAGGACAGGGTGAGGACAAGAGGGAGTCAGGAAAGATTTCCTGCAGGAGGTAAAATAAGAGTGAGGCTCCAAAACAAACAGGCCTCCAGTTCCATAAGTGAATGGAACAAGGTGCTGGACTATTTTATCTGTCTAGGAGACCGATGTCCCTTGCTGTTTGCCCCTGCCTCAGCTACGGCTAGAACCCTAAGGTAGGAGGAATGTAGTCCCCCAGATAAGGGGGCTCCGGTGTGAGGGTGCAGGCCTTGGTAAGGCTGAGGGATATGGATGTGTCAAGGGCTTCAGCGAGTTTTTCATCTGTAAAATGAGGACTTCGGACTTCCCTATGATCCCGAGTGTCCCCCTGCCTCTAACATTTCATTATTTTGTAATTTTATGAAAAATGGTTTGCAAAGCAAATGAATAGTGTAAGCAAGATTATAAAGAGAATGTTTGCCTTCATAAGGGGATAAATTGTTTTCAAGCACATCAGGAGCATTAATTTGCATATAGACAATGCAAGTTCTATATGAAGCAGAGAAGGTTTGTTTTCTTAGGTGTTTTGGCAAGTTAATTGCAAATGGTTTTTGTAAATTACTCTGTGTATATTAGGAAGTGATAGAGCTGCGTTAATTTTATACATTCTATATTTTGAATATTCACAACTTCTTGAATGTTTACAATAGTTGACTGTTCTCTGAATTTTCTTAAAGTATTTCTTCATTCGATGGCTATAACAGACAGGATTTTTTTCTCCAGGAAGACTTGGATAAATTCATCTTGTGTTGCCCAGATGTCAGAGATGTTGGCTGAATATCCCACTTCCAGTCGTCTTGGTTTGGTGTAGGACAACAAAATATATAATAGTCTGTTTATATCAGAAGCCCTGCCTATGCTTGTAACTGCCAGTTCTTGTGGTCTTTCTTCCTCTTTCTCCCCTATAACTTTGCTTTCTCTTCCCCTGATCGATCAGACTACATAGACTTCCACTAATAACTAACATTTTGCAAGTATTTTATTTGTCTAGATAACTATTGGAGATTTGGGCATCATACAGAGACTACACCATGCACAGAACAAAGCCGTCTTTTTCTGGTTCTACTGGTTCTACTCCCTCCACTTCTCATCCCCTGCTCCCACATTCTCTTTCTCTTCTTTCTTCTCCACCACCCCCAATTCCCCTGTTGTTCACCGTTCTTGGAAGCAAAACATATTCACCCCTTGCTTAAGCATAACAATTTATTGATCATTTCCTGTAGCTTGGACATATCCTTGAGGCTTTGTTTTCTACTTCCAAATGGCTGCTCAAAACATTCCAAATACATTTTGTTAGACCAAGGATACGTTCAGGAAGGGACATCATAAGGAAGCATGCTTCAGCTAAGGGTGGTGTATAAAGCTGAGCAAGTAGAGGCTTGGGCAGTAAGTTCCTGGGCAGAAGAAAGAGCCTATGCAAACCATAGAAGCATGTGGGAGTGTTACAGAACCCCACCTGTGCTGTTATGGAAAAGCTGTCGGTTTCAATTGCCCACCGCCAAGAAGCATGATGCCCAATGCAAGAGTTTGGTGAACAAGGGAAAGGGGTTGTTTATTTACAGGTTATACAGATTCAGAATAATGACAGATTTCTGCCATTAAGTCCCACTCCCTTTAAAACACACAGTTGTGCCCCCCGCCTTGAAAACTAGGCCAGTTTCAGAATATTCCAGTCAGAGGTACCATCTTTTAGAAAAGCAGAAATCTGCGGCACAGCATTCCCAGTCACAGTTCTGCATTCCAGGCATCTCCCACTAATCTGTGCTTGCTTGGACAGGTCCCTGCGCAGCTCCATTCTCTCTGCCACTGTCTTCTCCAGGAGGCTTCCCAGCAAGTCTCCTCTTCCTTACTCCAGCTCTTAATTCAAAGCCTCATGGCATCTCCCTACTCCAAACTGCATGGCACCTCCTTATACCAGCCTTCATGGCCAAATCCCCCTACTTCCTGGCTCCTTCTTCATGGCTGCCACTCATTACTGACCTCATGGCTGATGGGGCGGCCCTCCTACACCCTTTCAAACCACACAGCTGCGACTTCCTCTTCCCTCTCAGCCTGCCCTTATTTTAAATGCTGATCTGAAGCTTCCTATGTAACCTCATATCTGGCCCGTCCTATAATGTGCCTCTTTTGCCAGTTCCCCATATTTTTTACCTTCTTTCAGCTGCCATCTTTAGCCAGGGCAAGAGTTCCCCATGACACAGGAGCCTGCGGCTCCTGCCTCTCATGCAGCTTCTGTATAAGTTCCCCCAGCTACTTCATGAACCACTATGTTGACCTTTTACCCCAGTCTGCAGCACGGCTATCAACTAGCTGTCAACTTCCCAGTGTTATGAAAGTATCTTAACTGCCCTATTTCCCCTTTCCCCTACCCCCCTACCATGGGCTGTGGGGAATATTTTGAACACCCTGCTTTGTAGCTCATTTCAAGAGCATGGCAATACCTCAAGTAGTTCTCTCTGGTGGGAGTCTAGAATGATTATGGGGACAGGGGGTGTATGACTGACAAAAAGATGCAGTTGGGAGAGAAGGCAGTGGTCACGTTATAAATGACTGGTATGTTTTCTGCAGTAGGTGATGGGAACCTAGAAAAGCGCTACAGCACCAAAGGGATAAAGCAGCAGAGTGGGTTGCAAAGATGCCAGGCAGACTCTTGTGCAATGGCAAGGGCCTGGAATAAAGCAGGGATGGGGTGGGGACAGAGGAAATGACATCTTTCAGAGTGAAATAGGAAGCCAATAAATCTATGATCGATGAGGGAGAAACAAAACAAGCTGAGGAAAAACACTGAATTTCTGCCTTAAATTCTTATTTGCCAAGATAGGGAATGCAGGAATAGAAAAGAAGAAAAACTGGAAAATGTTAAAATTTGAAAGTTTAATTTAATTTGGTCCTTGGATGCCATTCATGGCACATCTCAGACAGTAGGTTGAACAAGCTGAAAGTTATAACTGTTCAGCAACATGTTTGATGAGAATGTCTGACATACCTCCTCCTAATCTAACAAGTTCTGGCCATATCTATGATCCACAATTTCATTTTTCATGCCACTGTAAACTTGCTCCCTGGCTACCAGAACCTGGGTTTGGTAATGGGTGAGGGTGTTCTGTTTTGTTTTCTAATTGGTGTATCACACAGTTTAAATTTAGCATGGTGCAAATGCATCAGTAAATTTTTCTGGAGTTATGACCTTCAAAAATACTTGGTCAGAATGCTTTTCCCATACTTTTACAGTATTTCAAGAAGACTGCATACATTTCTGGTCATTTTAACTTAATTTAATATATACAATAGGTTTTCAGGAACTCAGTTTACCGTTGGGTTTACTCAGATTTTTTTGTCTTTTTTGAAATAATTTTTTTTCAATTACAGTTGACATTTAATATTATTTTATATTAGTTTCAGGTGTACAGCATAGCGGCCAGACATTATGTCATTTACACAGTGATCCCCCAATGAGTCTAGTACGCGTTGACACCATACATCGTTATTACAATATTGGTGACTCTATTCCCTATCCTGTACTGTACATCCCCATGACTATTTTGTAACTACCCATTTGTACTTTTTAATCCCTTCACCATTTTTTCATTTCTGGCCATTTTTAATGGTGAGAACAGTTTAATTTTAGTATTTAAAGCTCCTTTCCAGGTATTAAGAAGTTCTTACCAATCTACATAAGCCAGTGTAGAGCACCCCCCACCCCACCTTCTGAACCTTTCTGGTCAGAATGGGGACAGAAGTGATTAAGAAAAAGAGAAACTTTTTTATTTAACTGGTCCTGCAAATGTGATTCTCATTTGACTTGGGACCTTGGAATGCGAGACCTGCCCTGCAAGGTCATCGCGTCCTTCTGTGTGGCAGGAACACCTGTGGGCTGGAGCTCCCAGTAGTTGGACGTGGAAACTTCTCGCAGTTCACCAACATGCACACTTCTCTTGGAGGTGGAGGTGCCCATTCCTAATTATCCTAAGATTTTTCTGACTGCATTCCCAGACCCCAAGAAAAGGCCCTCATGATCTTTAGTTATGTTTTTTTTTTAAAGCGAAACGGAGGCTATGTTATCCTCATTGTTATGATGATGTATCTCGAAAATAAAGTGAACTCTGTGAGTGTAAGTGTACAAAGCAATGTAAGTGGTATGTGTACAATGCAATGATAACTGTCTCTCCAACCCAAATCAGATTTAAGACTCCCTGAGAACAAAGACCGTTCTTCACCATACGTGGAAACTATATAATGAATTCTTTTTTTCCCTATGCCTTTCTTCAATTTTCTATTTAAAGAAATTTCTGAAAATACATGAATTATGCAGCTTATGTCTCAGATGAAAAATAATTTTCTCCTGGGATTGAATGGCCTGTGTATTTATTAATAGCAATAAAATTTTCCATGTTCTTCTGTATCAAATAGGATGCAAACTACAGTATAAAGGAGCCCTTTCTAGCAATAATAATAGCAACAGATGAATAATTATAAAAGCTACATGGAATTTAAAGGCATTTTAATTTGTCATTACTTCCTTGCATTCAGAAAGGATCTGAATAATTATTTTGACTATAAAAAGGAAGAGTGTAATATTCTTTCTCATTATGAGATGAAGTTCTTAATATACCACTTTTACTATAAGTTAGAAAAAAAAACAAACGACTCTCTTCTGGTTAGCTCTAATGATATAATCATGACTGAAGACCCGCTCAACTGCGGATGTGTTTGTTCTCGCTGTTACACGGGGATGCTGCACTTCAAACTCACTTTAATGTGAAGTGTTCATCTTTGCAGCTTAGAAAAATGAGATCATACTTGTTTGTTTCGTGAGAACTTTCAACGTTTATGTCACATGAATTCACAAAGATAGCAACGACTGTAGAATTTTCTTAGGTCATGACTTGATGGTAGTAGAAACTGAATATGAAATTCTAAAACAGGATTTTTCTTTTTATAACTGTTTAAAAATAGCTGTCATTACTAGGGTCATTCCAAGGCAAAATTTCAAAGCTATTTTTACCAAAAAACAAAACAAAACAAAACAAAAAACCATGGCATGTGGTCTCCATTTTCTTTTGGTCTGCATTATACCAACAGTATCCAAATTCTTATTTGAATTTTAAGAATATTTTATTTTTAAGATCTATTTTATTAAGCATTTTGGGGGGAGAGAAAATAAAATTTTAAGATAGGCTGTGTGATTCTAGGTGAGTGATAGAATTTCCTTTTGTAGCTTGTAAATTTTCATTTATCAGATTTTCCACTAAGATATTTAGATCTTAGTGGTGAGGGACAGGTAAATCTATACAAAAATTCTAACTTGCTCTAACACTTTTGCTACACTCCATCCTAGAATATAACTTTAGGGTTAATAGTCAACTATTAAAAAATACTGTTTTAGCAGTCTTTTACTTCTTTTTAAATCTTCATCTGAGGATTTTTTTTATTCAACTGCCATTTTTTTTAGAGGGGGGGAGGAAGGGAAGGAGGAAGAGAGAGAGAGAGAGAGAGAGAGAGGGACATCATTTGGCATTCTTGTCCAAACCTTGACCAGGGATAGAACTCACAACCTGGGTATATGCCCTGACTGGGAATTGAACCTATGACCTTTTGGCCTATGTAATGATGCACCAACTAACTGAGCCACACCAGCCAGGGTTGTTTTGGCAGTCCTGATGCAGCCAGAGGACATCTTCAATAGCACGAGAGATATCCCCTGCATGTAATGTCAACAAGCTCTTTTGCCTTCTGATTCTGATCTTTCTCAGAGTTCAACCTTCACCCCTTAATAGGCATATAACCTTGTGTCATTAGCATACCCAGTTTAAGCCTCAATATCCTCATTTAAAAAATGGGGAGAAATAACATTCGTATTAAAGATGGCTGTGGGGATTAAATTATCATGTAAAATAAAATGTGAAATACTTGACATATAGTAGGCATGCAATAAATGGTAGTGTCTGGTTACCGTAAAGAACAACAAAACTAAAAAACCTTTAAAAATTAATTAACTTTTTGATTTAAGTCAATACTTTTTGAGAGTAAAACCAGAAACATTTTTTTTCTATTTATCTACAAAGAAAATTCTGAATGAATGGAGAATGAGGTTTATAATAATTTGAAATCCAAATGCTATAATGTTCTCCTCTCCCAACAAGAAGTTTCTACAAGTAATTATACCTGAAACTTAAAGATGGGTATATGCAATATGCCACGAATAAAAATTCATTTATTGTTTTCATTTTAAGAACTTTCAGAATGAATTTAATATCTGGACTGACCGTGTAAAGATATATAGTTTCTTCTATAGACGTACATGGAGATGACATTGGTAATAATTGAGTTATTATATAAATTAAATTATTTGAGCTTAAAAGATTTATCATATAAATTTAGCTTTGTTTTAATTTGATGGATAAAGTGATGTGGGGGCGGGGGAAAGGGGGAGAGAGAGATTGGAATATGTAATTACGAAAGAGGGTAAGACTGTCTTCCCTTCTGTCTTATAGCCTGAAGAATAAGTAGTGAAAACATCAATCAAGAAATGAGAAAAATATCAGGATTTCTCTTCCGTGGAGAATTGCTTATCAACCACCAGAGGATTCTTTCTTGAACAATGAACATTTCTTACAAGGATTCACAAATTAACATATGACTAATCTTAGTTTTGGAGAGTAAATGAGCTTTCTTTCTTTTTTATTTTAATTTTGTGGTAAGTTGTGATGTGTGGATGGATTTTTAAATTCTTTCCTGATAATATATTCAGCTCGTGTTAAATTAGAACCCTATAGAAAACAGTGGGAGCATCATTTAAACTTAAAGACAGTGGAAAAATCATTATCTCCAGCTTATTCTAGACTCCTTTAACATATAAATTTATTCCATTAAATCCTCGATGATTGAGATGTAAACCACCTCTATCAAGAAACAAACATTATTTTTTCATCATGTTGAACGTGACTGTGGCAACATGCACTGAACCAGAAAGAATCACTATTAGTAGAAGATAAATAATGAATGCAAATCCTGGTTCTTCTCATTTTGCCTTCAAAAATGTGAGCTAGGCTTGCCATCTGAACAACGAGAATGAAGCCGGTAAATAAAAGAAGAATTCCCCATCTCTGTTTTCTGATCATTCAAAGAATAGTTTCTCAAGGTTAAGCCAAGTCCTCTTTGCAAGCTGCCAAAATAATAGCTTAGGAAAAGAATTAGTTTGCCTGCATGATGATCCTCTTAGGCAAAAAAGTCTTCACAGCAGTTGACCTTGATGAAATGTTTTCCCAAAGGCATCCAAAAGAAGAATTATAAATCCCGGAATGAGAGAGAAGTAAATGAATATTTCTTATGAAGTTGGCCTGACTTGTGGGCTTTAATGTGGGGTACTGATGATATGGAAAAAAGTAAATTCTGAAGAATGACAGCCTTGGGTATGATGAGGTCCCCTATTCCTCTGTTTCTCACTGATGCCCTCTTACTGAGCCAAGATTCAATCACTTTAGAAAAAGCACCAGTGGCCAGTATGGCCAACTGGAACACTTACTCTCTGATGGGGAATGTCTCTAAGAATAAATCATAAAGCCCTTTCTCTAGGTTTAATTCTTCTCCACCAGGGCTGGATGTGGTGTCCTGCAGCCTGGCTACAAAGCCGGGCGTTTAGCTTCTATTCCTGATGCTTCTCAGTGCTCTCTGGCTGGGGTTACCCTTTATTCATCGTGACCACAGGCAACTGATCTCCCGATGTCAGCGTTTCTGGTCGCCTATTGTTTTTCTACAGAGAGCTGAGGTGGTTACCTCTCAGTGAGCAATAAATGAAATGACTTAGAAATGCAAAGCATTGTTATTAAGGTATTTGAAATCTGGCACCATCCCTGGAGGCGGGCCCACTCAGGAGGGGACCAGGGTGGCCAGTTTCCATGCCTGCGGAAAGAAGCAGCCACACCAGCCACAGCTGTCCTGTTGGAAAGAAGGAAGGTGTTGATGGGAAGCAACCTATCTTGCTGTTTTGGAAAGCACACAACAGAGCTATAAACCTCCAATGATGACTTTAGTTCAAATGTGTAAAATAAGGCTTTATTTGTCAATTCTGCTGTAAAATGAGCACTGTCCATGCTAAAAAAAAAAATCTTTATTTTCCTTTGTGTTTAGTGTGTGAGCTCATGCCCTCAGGTGTTTTTGTTTTTGTGTTTTTAATAATCTAATATAGTGTAGACGCGCCTATGAACATAGATCTCTTTTCCTTTAAAGAGAGGCTCTGCCAACATTTATAGATAAGCTTCCAGATATAATAATCTGATTATTTCAGAATTCTTCATTGAAGCGCCATCACTCGTTGGCAAGCTGTCAAGTGAAAGTGAATACCCTGCCAGAGACTGTTTTCAAATCTCTTTACATATTTTGCCCATGCGGATAAGGGAAATTATCATTCCAGCGAATCATGGAGGTGATATGTTCAGCTTTAAACAAGAAGAACCTATGAATATACTTATATTTTGGGAAGTCTTAAATGGAAACATTCCTGCTTGGAAAGCTAGTTGTTTGTTGTCATTTGGGGGGAGCGTGGGGGGTGGGGGTGGGGTATGGTTATATTTGTTTAGTTAGGTCACATCTCACATTCTAGTTTCATTATGAATGAATGGGATGAGATGTAAGGTAAATATTTTCCAAGTGGCAAATTAATTCTGGTCGAGAGAAGATACCCTTGCAGATTTGAGCTTTCTGGAACTGCTCTGGCAGGGCCCCCTGATTACAATAGAGGTTCCGAGAGAGATGCGGGGGCTTTCCTGTAAACCCTCAATTCTTGCAAACTAGGGGAGAATACTACCTATTAGACAGAGCAAGGCTATCCGAATTATCTATACTTACAGCACTTTCACCGTTCCAGAGTTCTTGTAGGAATGTCAATGAAACTAGCCAGTGACTGCCCATTTGAAGTTTTGCTCCAATGAGGGAGAAATCATTCAAAATTCACATAGCACTCAAGCCTAACGGCGTCCTTCTGGTAGAGTAAACTTTTTGTATTTAAAGGGATACTTGCTAAGTAGTTGAAATAGCTTGTCTTTTTTCAGAGATAAAATGCTCCTACTGTCCTGGCCATGCAGTTCACTTATTTTCCAAAGAGTTTTTCTTAAGTGCAGAGGTGAGAGCTTCAGGCTAGCGCTTGTGCCAGTAGCCACAAATGCCATGGCTGTGCAACCCAAATTAATGAGCTTTCATTATATATGGTCTGCACAGCCAAGTGCACTAATAAATGTGATCATAAAGCAATCTGCTAAGTGGAGAGGACTACAGTGATCCCTCTTGCTGATAAAAGTGGTCATAAAACTCTCATCTGCAATTGCTTGCCTACAAAGACCAACAGGATTTGTTTTTCATCTGCCTCTCCGATGACATATAAGTATAAACGGGAACTGCAAGAGTGTTTAGACCTTTCTATTGAAGTGAGTTCATTAGACCAATCAGACCAAGAAAAGAAAAATATGAAATATTTTGATGAAAAAATGCTAACATTCCATGGGTAAATTTGAGCCCTGGGGGCTGGGTAGGGTAGGGTGGGGGCACACTTTGTGTGAAGCGGATCTTGAAGTGAGGAATTTCTGGCAGGCCATTGTGAGCATGGCATATTAGAACTCCAATAAGAAAATAACCTTTCTAAACTGTCAGGTAATAAAATTACTGCCCTCTCTACATTCTGCCCAAGATAAACATGCATTGCTTGTTTGACCAGCTTGTACAAGGAATTGATTGTTGTTCTTTTGTGACCAGAATGAGAAGGGTCTGATCAACACATTCTTGTGGCAACAGATCTTTTCTTTTTCTGCTTCTTACATAATATATTCATGCTGAAGTCATGCTAAACTACCTCATAGGTCTGTGGTGTGGATGAGCTAATTAATAAATGTCAAGTGCTTAAAAATATAAAGCTCCATATAATGCTGCCTTTGTTTTCTAGTTGAAGATCTTCATGTCAAATTAACTAACGGGATATTTCATTGAAATATCCATGCTGATAAACTTGGCTTTACGTTTAATATGCAAATATCTTAATGTGAAATGAAATCCCGAATACCCCAGCATGGATGGAGAGCATCAGACTCAAGTCTGGAGAGTGTAGCACCTCAGGAAAGAAGAAAGCACTTAGAAGCAACACCAAAATATTTTCTTAAGCAGGTGTTCAAGCAGGCATCCTCAAAGGTGTGTCTGTGGAGGGGTCAGCACTGGTTTTAAAGAGTGGTTTAAATTTTGTATTATACTAGTTAGAATGCTAAAAATTGGCAGTAATTGATATTTAAAAATTAATTTATGTTTAAAAATCATGTAATCCTTAATTCCTTCATCTGTTGACTGAAAGATAAAGACGAGCATCATAGCTAGTTCATATATATCTGCAAACCTTCAAAGGAAGTTGTTCAGATGAACATCTGCCTTGATTTGTGTCTTTCTAGAACAATGCTGAACACTGTTTTTCTTTTTTAAGATATTGTTTAAAGAGAAAGGAATGAATAGCTAACAGTTCTGAGTAAGGGCACATGAAGGCTCTGTGGCAACTAGCTGAAAAAGAACTTTCCTGCTGCCATTTACTTCCCTGCCATTTCCCCCCATATGATTAATTACTCCTTAGTCGCTATACTGAGCTACGGATTTTTTTTTTTTTTTTGCTAATTTCAAATGCCTCAAGTTAATTAGCAATTTATTCTGACCTTTAGAATCCACATTCTATAATCTTCAAATTATATGTGTGAAAGAAAAAAAAATCTAATGTTACCTGTCCCCTCACCTTCGCCTATTGTTAGCAGGTCACAGTGAAACTATTGTCGTGTGCCAAATTTTCGCCTCAACTGTGGTTGGTTGAAGTCTGGGCTCACATTCCCTCATTCCATAGTCAGTCACTAGGATCAGCAAAGCCTGCTTTAACTTCAGACAGTTTGAGTAATGTATAATGTAGTATATTTGGCTTCTAAACTTATGCATTTTTAGAGAAAAAAAGTAAAATTGCTATACACAATATTGAATCCTCGTCTTTCATTCTTGCTCTTTGGAGAACTCTCTGCACATTTTCTACTTGAATTGTTGCTCTTCAACTAATTAAAAATTCTGACTGTAAGACCACAAATGATGAGCCAAACAAGGTTTCCTTGTGGTGGCCAACTCAATGACCATATGTTCTACTTTGAAATCAATTTCTTATTGTATATGCTCATATTTCTTGAAATCATCTCCATAGCTGGTGGGGTGTTAATCAGTGTGTATAACGACATTGGTGCTCATGCTTCTGTCACTGAGAGTCCAAGGAGTTGCCGTGTTGGGCCAACCCCATGCCCCATCTGTCTGCTACTCTTGGCAGTAAATAGTCTTCAAGAAGCTCAGAATGAGAGGATGTGGTTAGCCTGCCTAATGTTGGTTCCACGGAAATTGTGAATGATGCATATGTGTAGGCCAGGTAGTAGGGATGTTCTTCTATTTTGTCAAAAAGATGATCTCTTTGGCTGAGCTTGAGAATAATGGAATAAACGGAGGTCTTCTTGAGAGGAAGGCAATCCACAGCAACTCTTCCCATAGACAGAGCTGTCAGATCATCGTGGAGATGTGCCCTGTGGAGAGAGGGCAACCCCTGCCCTCAAGATGCCCACAGTGGGCTTTAGAAGCATTAATATTACACCTGGTTTAAGTTTTCCCTCCCCTCTTCTTCTGAATTAATTCTTCTTGCCACTTGTTAGGTTTACTTTGAGAACTGTACACCCAGAACTTTAAAGTGGCTTGTCCTTTTTCTCCACCACTCTTCTTCCGTCACTGGAGCATGCTGCTATTCCAAAAGTAGTTAGTAACAAAAAATACGGTCAGTATATGGAAATATTTGCCATTTTGGAGACATTTTCAGAAAGCCAACAAGCTTCTACATTTGACTAAATGTGTTTTTAAAGCCTCTATCTTCATTATCCTCTTTTACCACTTAATTTAAGACCAATTACAAGCCCATCTCCTACCTCATTATATGAGCTACCGTTTTTCAGTGTCCTTTAGGTGTAGGGAGTTTAACTGTGATGAATCCTAATCAGGTACCCTTTGCAAGCTCCCCGTGGGCGTGTGTAATAAAGTGAGTGTTCCCCCTGGGTGACTGCGTCAGCCATGGACTTCTTTGAAAGTGTTGAGGTATAAATAAATGAAATATTTGAGAGTCGTTTTTTTTTTTTTTTTTCAGTCACTCACGGGTTCAGAAATTGCCCATCTCAGATGGATGGTGAGCCTCTGTCTGGGCGGACTGGACCCAGTCCTTACACATTTATGTATAATAACACATCTCAGGGTTAATGTAGAGCCTTATCTCTATAGCTGTTGAGTGCAAGATAGAGTACGGTTCCTACTTTTAGGAAATGTCTGATATCATCTGACTTATTGCTGGGGTTTGCAGAGAACAAACCATTTGCAATGATCTTTGTTACCCAGTTTTTCCCCCTGAGAATAGACATGGGTACCCCTGAGAAGGGAAAGCAAAAACCCAAACCTATTTATTATTTTTTGCAAATTCTGGTAATTCAGTTTATAACAAACACTATAAAGTGGTTGCATGTTATGTTTAGCATATTTGCATATATTAACTCAGTAATTATTGATTGACTACAAAGTCCTAGACATAGGGCATGGTAGAGAGGAGATAGTAAAGGAGTTTTAAAAAACCCTGGATTTCAAATATGGTTCTCTCATTTATGTGCCCTATGATCTTGGGCAGGTTATATATACTTTTTGAACTTCAGTTTCTTGATATTTAAAGTGGGCTAATGATACCTTTCTTATAGAGTTGTACAAGTTAAACAAATTAACTTTACGCATTTCTTACTCTCCCCTATTTTCTCCGATCCAATTAGCTAATAATCATTCAGTGTAAAACAACCATTCGATCTGAGACCTGGAGGAAACTGTAAGAATATCTTGCCCATCTCTCTCATTTTAGTCATTCTCATTTTTAAAACTATGTGATGAAATAGAAACTTACCTGGAAAACGGTCGTTGCTGGCAGAGCCCAGAGTGGTCCAGCAGCTGTCAATGTGCATTCCCCAGCACCCCCTGTATCAGTCTCAGTCTCAGTTCCGCTGCACTCCCCCACCTCCACGCCAGGCTCAAGCATGTCTGCTAGTTCCCCCACCTTCAGGCATCTCTGCCCCATAACCCAGTCAGCCTGCTGGGCTTTCATTCAGCGCGAGGACCCACACTTACAGACAGCGAGGGGACCTGGAGGTCAGCTTTGCTCTAACGTGGCAGGATATGACATAGGTCTCGACGTATTTCCAACAAACAGAGCGGAGTTCAGCATATGTTTTTATCTAGTATTCATACATAGTGCGCATGCATGTGTGCATATAAGTATGAATCTATTACAATATGACCTATTCATTCCTACATTCTTCTATATTTTCTTTGACAAGATGCAGGATGAATAGCACAGCTGTGGATTCTTCCCCTTTGTTCCTTTGTTTCATGATAGGAGCCGTTTAACTGTAAAAATGAAGCTGGATTTATGGCTGCCAGTCTGTTGGAGTGGTAATAAATGTCAGACAGACACTGCTGAGTCATAAACATCATGAGCTTGAGCCGAACTCACTCCATAAATCAGCTTACAACATAAGAGCCCCCCACTCCAGAAAGTTAGCTGATTGCAAATGGGCATGAAGAACAAAGAATCCAAATCTCTAAATATGTCTGCTTCTTGGCAGCCTAGAGATTTCATCGTTAGCTGATTGGAACACCCTATACGTTTGCTCAGAAGTCTGCCTTACGATTCCTGTTCTCCACCAGATGGGTACTAGGGGAGCAGGCGCCATGTTGATGCAGAATCATAAACCTCTTCCCTGGGCGTGAGTTCCTGTGGGCTTGGAGCTGCCATACTTCTGCCGGGTCCTGTTAGGGGCACGACGGATTTGGAAGTCCCACCCAACCCAGTCTGCCAGGCAGTAAGAGCCCTGCCTGTCAATGAGCAGCTCTGGTGGACCTGAGCTATTCAGATTAGTGATTCGAACAACATCAGGCTACAGTCTCTCTATACAGCCCTGAGTGTGTGCCTAGTTGCTGCCTCCTCTCCCCAGAACCCAGCTCCTTGGTCCCTGTTCCTGGATCCCTGACCCTAGAAAGAAGTTGTGTTTATTTCATCAGCATTCGTGGTGGTGATGATGAAGGCTCCTGACTCCTCCCTTGAAGAGACGGCCCTGTACTCCTGGTTAACAAGGTCCCTTGTCAGCCATTCTTAGTTCACAACCCTCTTCCTGCTAATCTCATTATCACTGAGCAGGACCTTGATATCAATGAGACCTGGCAGAGAAAAGGAGACATGTGTTTACGTGGTCTGCACACGTTTTTAAAAAATATGTATAGTTTCACGGGTTCATTTATCTGAAGAAGTTAAAGAAACAATCATGAATATCATTTGCAACTCGATGAATTAGGAGGCATCAAGTTGCAGCTGCAAGAAGGGAGTTGAAATTTAGCAGGATGGATTTTTAGCTGTGTTCTGCCAGGAGAGATATCTGGGCTTTTATAAAGCAGCCTCTCTGGGTTCGGCTTTCTTGGGTAAAACAGAGGGGCGGCCGTGGTCTGGATGGTTCCAGTTACTGTACAGAATGAGAAGTCCATGGTAAATGAAGGAAAGTGACTATGCATTTTTACGCCTGTGCACTATAATGAAGTAGTACCTCTTACTTTAAGATTATTTCAGTTCTCAGGACTGTGAATTAAAAGCAACTCAGAGAAATTAATATGACCAGGTCACATGAGGATAGCACTAATGTCCCCTGTATCATTAAATGGAGTTTGCAATTACTTTGTTGAGATTATTAAACTATCATGAACTCCCAAAGATATCCAGAGGGTTCCTGGCATTTTCCTCGGTGCCCTTAGCAGTGCCTCTCACAGGGTGCGGCTCTGGCTCATTATTCTTCATTTTCATGAATGTGCAATTGTCCAGTCCGTCCCTGGTTTCAGCATACAGTGAGAAAACCACTTTAACTTTATCACCACATATGTCAAACAATTTTAACCATGAAAACAACTGGAGAAAGAGCTTTGAGTCCAAGATCAAATCAATATGCAGCTCAAGGGCAGCAGGAAAAAAGTTTCCTTCCAGCCAGGGACAGTTACCCGTTCTGTGGCCTGCATGCAGTCAAAACTGCAGCTCTGTAGCCGCCGGCCATCATGGCCAAGAGTCATCCCAGGACCGCCTGCCGCAGCGCCAGCAGAGCGTCCTGTTCCGGCTCCCTGGCCGGAGTCGGGGGGCAACTGCACACACCAGAGAGCCCTTTGAGAAGACGTGAAGCAGCATTCTTCGTTCGGCCTGGCATTAGGCATGCTAGGAAATGTCCCTAAAAGAAACAGAAGAGGCAGGGATGGTCCCTTGTCACATCAGAAGCAGCAGGGCAGGGGAGCTGGAGCCCTTCCCGTCCCTGGGCTTTCAGGCTCTGGCTCCCTCCAATCAATCCCATTCAAATCAGACTGACTTGAGAGATGTGAACTCATTCTCCGCTGTGGTGGAGAAAGCCCACTTGGCGCTGGGGCGGGGGGACAAAGGGAACAATCTCCATTTGTTCTGCAAGGCTTTGGAACACAGCGAACAGGAGACAGAATTGCTCTGGTAATAACACCAGCGCCACGTCGCGTGAATGCTGTCAGCAGGGAGAAAAACTCTCTCGTGTAATAATGGCTGTTAGGATCTGAATGTAAATAACAGGGAGAGTTTAAATCGAATATTTGACAACACTGAAATCTTGTACGCGTGCATTGAATTTTCATTTTTTAAAGAGGAGCTTTATTTAAATGGAAGTCCTGCAAAGGCTTCAAACAAATAAATCCCTTGTATCACTTAGTAGAGGAAATATTTTCTCTCTTTCTCCCGGTGGAAATAATAGGTGCCGTCTTCTGTGTGTGGAAAAAAAAGTGCCTTGGAAGAGGATGTTTTAGGTGATTACTTAAGCCAATTTGCTTCTAAAATGACAAGGTTGGCGAAGTGCCCGTTATCACACTGACATATCAAATGATAATAATGTTGCCTAGGAATATGAAGGCACTATATTAGTTTCTACTGGGTAGGAGGGAGTGGGGAGGGCTGGCCTTTGCAGAACTGTTGTGGCTACACAAAGTTGTATTGTAGGGGGACGGCAAGGAAAAGAAGGGGGACCAGAAAGAATCCAGGCAACATTATCTTCAGGAAAGAAGAAAGTGTGAGTTTTCAGAAATTTCTTTAGCAATTTTATACTAGCCTAAAGAGGACGAGTTGAAAACTGAACTTTATCAGTGTCACCTAAGCTAGGGACAGGCTAACAGGTGGCACAGCGCCTGTGGGTCATCCTCCGTGGTACCTCCTGCTCCCAGCCAAGGTCTATAAATGGCTCAGAGTTCTGTTTTTAGTTCTGCCGCTGACTGAGACTCTGGGTGGGGGCTTCTCTGAGCCGCACTCTTCCTGCCTATACAGTGTGGGATTGGTATGAGCTGATCCATCAGGTCTCTGCTCTGGTCAGTTCATTCCAGTCACGCTGCTTACTATTCCCTGGAATTGTCAAAGGAACATAAAACAGAAGAGCTCCACCTTCTCTGCAGAACAAGCTGAGAGGGATCGCTCACTCTGCCCAAGCCTAACTCTATCCCAAGTTCACACGCTTTCTCAGCACTAGCACTTTTAGAAAAGAAGATGCTGAGATAACCTCTGGTCACTGTTGCTGGCCTGTGATGGAAACCTGCAGTCGGCTTTGCCACGGTGTGGTGAGAATCATCTCCTCGGGTGCCTTTCCAAGCGAGGCACCCAGGGACCTCAGTGTCATGTCTCAGCAGCAGAGTCTGGATGGAGATGGGAGAGGTGGACCAGATGACAAGGACTCATTACAGTAAGAATTGCTTGCAGGGTTACTGTGCAATTTCCAGAAGACCTTGCAAACTGGTGTCATTAGGAAAAATGTTTCTGTTCAGGGATAAGGCACGATCTAAATGAGGGTATGTGAAAAAGACCACGTGGCAGGTCAGAAGTTTCCAGGAAGAGGCAGGAAAGAAAGAGACAGGATCCAGCCACCCAGGTTAAACAAACAAAGAGACAAACGAAAAACACATCAAGAGTTGGTCCAGATAATGGGTGAGCTGTCTGGGGATGGCCTGACTCCTCGGCTGATGCTTGGAGAGGACACCAAACAGGGGACGCAGTTTGGGTGAATCTGGAGCTGGCAGCAGGGATTAGGGACTTGCCAGCCTGACTGAGCAGAAGCCGAGCAAGGCTGAGAGCTGAGATTGGACACAGAGGAGGAGACAATGCAGGGCAGGAAGGCAGAAAACAGGACAAAACACAGAACTTCATGGGAGGCACCAACAGGCAGCTCCAAGGAGACAAAGTGAGCCACCCCCAGAGCAGGGGCTCCAAGAGGGGAACCAGCTTCCCAAAACATCCACAAAATTCTGGTCAGATGCTGCTGCAACTTGACTTCAGTTCTCTCTATGTGTTTCTGAGAAGTTCTGGCCCTGATGGGTAAACGGCAGGTGTCTGCTCCGGTGATACTGGCAGGGTGGTCAGCTTAGCCAAAGTGCTCAGAAGCTAAGGAACTAGCATGATGCAGGTATGGCAGGGTCTGCTGACAAACAGTGTCCCCGCAAGGGACTCTCCTGGAACAGGTGGGTAATGGCTGCCTTCAGGTGCTAACTTAGAATCTTTTGACAACTCTGAAGTTAACACACAAAAGATAGGTCCGTTTTGTGGAAAACATTCTGTGCTATTGTAGGTCTTATTTCAATGTATTTCAGAGTCTAAAAATACAGTATAGAAACATTCTCACAGGTTGGGGAAAAGCTGTGTTTGTCAGAAACTTAAAGTTCTAATTAGAAATGCATTTTCTAATTACATAATTGGCATTTGAATTCATACACGTAGAACAAGGTGACTGCTTATTGTATTGAGGGGCCAGGAGAACGGTGCCAGGCTGATGTGAAGCTCTCAGACACACAAATGAAAGGCTTTCCATTTGATTGAAGACCAATGTGCCCTGCTGCTCACAAAAAAGTAACTTGTCGTGTTTGTTTTCTCTGGTAGTTTGTAAAATATTCCAAGCCAGTTCAAGCCATCGATATGAGTCAGCAATACCCTAACGATCTTAAGGCTTTAACCACTTCTCGGAATACCTGGAAAAATGAGTTAATTCTTCACACATTTGCGGAAAGCTACAGATCATCTCCATACTCTTCCGATGAGGAAAGCCTGTTAAATATAGTAACTTTGGCAAAAGAAATTAGATAGACTTCATTAATCCTCCTCTAAAAGCAGCTAATGTAACTTCTACGAGAGGCTGAGGCAGAAAACTGGTTATTTCCACCTATTTGTTGTTGGAATGATTGTTGTCTTGGAAACATGAAGGCTATCAAATGTGGAATCCTGAGGATAAATGTTGAAAAGTAATTAACAAAACCATAACTAACACATGCCCACTGAAACTGGCCAGAGTCTCTTAAAAATGAATCAGAGAGAAGGGAAGGCTTGCTGCCAGATATGTCCTCACGTGCAGATTCCAGAATCGTTCTCCGAGCCCAAGTCCTTGTGACGACGATACTCCCATCTGCCTGTAGAGTTCTTAGCATGCACTCACACCTGAGTAACACGAGGCAATGAAAGGAGACATTGCCAAGTCAGGCCCTGAGAATGCGGTGTGCACCCCAGAGAGAAACCCAGAAAGATACAGGAGGCTCCAACATCTTTGTAATCCCTAATCGGTGATGAGAGGGTTTAACCTGCAGCCCCAACACAAAGGGGAGAGAAACCACACCCGACAGATCAGTGGAGACTTCTCCCCTGGCTCTAATTACATAATTGGCATTTGTAACAATGCATTGTGTGTAGATCTTGTCTTAGAATGCGGCAGTTTTGTGCACACTGTAAATGTGTTGATGATCCTAAAAGTATGGCAGGTGAGCTATGCAGCTCACATTGGCTTTAAACCAGTGGACTGCAGTGGGCTTGCGCGAGCTTTTCCACAGCACTTCCCCACATTTACGCCGAATTCTCCAACGACTCCCACCCAGATTCTGAGCTGACCAGAAGGAGGTGAATGCCAAGGGTTTCCTTCATATTCTCTTAGATGTACTGTTTGCTTTCTTTTCCTCCAGTCATTTTTATAATTTAATTAAAATTTAAGTTTTATAATGGTTACCTTTAAGTTTTTCTAAGAATATACCTAGAGCAATGTTCTCTTAATTTTTGATGTGAAACAATTAAGCAGTATTTAACCCCCCCTGATATGAATTTAAGAGCTCGGCATGATGTAGATCAAAACTGTTTCATCCCCTCAGCCCCCTCCAAGAGAGCCCCCTACTGTGAACACTGCTTGCTCAAGTGTATTCTGAGATCTGATTTAGAGGAAGATGAGTCTAGTTTGATGTTTTATTGACAATATTTTGAAACACTTAGGGATTTTTTCTTCTGTAACAAGGAGTTGAGAGGTGGGCAGTCCAAGCTTAGTACGGCTATCAAGAATGTTGTTATGAATCCAGATTCTGACTGTCCTTCACTAGCTTTCCTACTTTCGTTTCTGGCCTGATTGTGATTTAGGGATGTGTAGATCCATAAGGCACATTTGTGCCTTCAAGCTGCTTCAAGCTGATCAAAGAGGCCACCAATCCTTTGACACGGCTCCTCCTCTTGCATCTGGGCTGGCTTTGGCCACTAGACTACAGCAGACCCAATACAATGCCACTTTTGGGTCCAGGTCTTACAGACTGGCGGTTTCCAGCTCCTTTCTCTTACAGAGCCTGGGCCCCCAGGTGAGAAGTCTCACTGCTCTTGTGGGGAGTAAGTACTCTGCTAATGTGTGTGCTCTGCACAGAGAGACTGTGAAGCCATGTGGGGAGACAGAGGTCCCCTGAGGTCAGCCTCTAGTCATCCCCATGAAGTTCCCACGGACAGAGGTGTGAATGAAGCTGTCTGCGTTTGCCAGACCAGTCCGGCAGCCAGTGGAACGCTGCCAAGTGGCTCCATGGATACCGCATGGAGCAGAGGATTTGCTCGGCAAGCCCTGTCTGAGTTTCTGACCCGTTATATTGTGAGATAAAATTCAGTGGTTATTTTAAGCCACATATCATTGGAATAATTTGTTGCCCAGAAACAGGTTACCAAGAGAGATACCTACATAAACAGACAATTATAAAATAATATGAAAATGCTAGGTACCTAGGAGAATAGTTAATTAAACTATGATAATAATAGGCACCTCGTACTAATCAACTAACAAAAAGCTTAAAAATATAACCGTATGTATACTTTTTTCAATTTTGCTTATTTGTGTAATTATTAGTCAGGTCTCTTTCAGTGGCAGAAATCTAATTCATATCAACATAATCAAAAGAGAAATTCTTGGGCTTCAGGACTGAGAAGAAGAAATTCCAAGGTAGCCGCTAGAGGCCCAGGAGAAAGCCAGGCCTGGGCCCAGAGGGACTGCACTCCGCCCCAGCTTCCTCATCAGTATTCCGCTGTGCTTGCTTCACACCGTAGGCGGGCTCTCTTAATGGGGACCGGAGGGAAGCTGGCTCTTGACAACACCAGCAGAATTTCTCCCCACTTCATGTTTTTAAAAACAGTCCAGGGGAGGGCTGGCCAGGCCTGGTTCTGCTCACCCCTGTGGTCTTAGGTTCAGGAGCAGGGCACTGTGCAAACCATGGAAACAGCTTAAAACAGCGCTTAGAGATTGTCACTAATGTCAAGGAGTTGATGTACCAGAACTTACGAATTCAGAAGAATTTTCAGGAAATAAGATATTTGAATATAAACAAAATTCAATATATTGTAGTGCATCTTACTTTGAAAATACATGTCATTAAGGTAGACTAAAATTATTATTAAGTTCTTACTACATGCAAAGGACAGTGTGGACTCTAAGAAAGACTGAAATAAAGGGTTTAACCTTAAGAAGGTTCTGATTTAATTTTATCATGATACATAAAAGCTTCCAGTCATAAAAGTTATAACTATGAAATATTATAGCCTATTTTAAGACAATTTCTGCATATTGTTAAATTGTAGTTTTATGAAGGGTTCAAAATATAATTATTTTGAATAATCAGTGAAAGAAATGCTGGAGAGGCAATATCGTTCATATTTTAACATAGAAGAAACTGATATTGTTGATGAAATACTGCATACTGAGAAAAAACATTGACATCCTTTCAAACATATTAATATTTTAATTACCTTATTATATTATTAATTTTAAAACAGTGTTATGATTTTCAGAATAATGCTGTTTTGCATGCCCAGTGAAAGACTGGAGCTGAGCGAGAACTCCGTAGCTGGCGTGTGCATGTACACAGCTGACCGTCAAATGATAAGAGGCACTTTGCGGAAACACCGACCTTTGCTACTCCTTCATGGGTCATGCATCCTACTCTTGGATTTGAAGAAAGAGAGGCAGGCTTGTCTGAAAACTCCTGGAGGTACTGAACAACTCTTGAAATGCAAACTTTTTATTAAGATAGAGGAGTCTGGCTCTTGGTTCTTTGCGCTCTTTCACTAGCTTTCCGTGACCTCTTGCAATCTGTGTCTTGGGTCTGTCTTTATATTTAGGAATGTTTTCCTCTGCTTATGTATCTGATTATTGCTTCTGTTCCATTGATTCATCTTAACTTTAGTTGTTTGTATTTCTGCTTTTTAAAAAACATCTGTAGTCTGTAATAGAACGGCACTTTGAAAACTCATCCTCCAGATTGCTCCTTTGATTTTTTTTCCCCTTTTTACAGTATTGATTCTGTCTTTTGGGACTTCTAATGCATATTGCAGTTCTATGACTGGATTTCAATTGTCTGTAATCTTTCCTTATTTCATCTAACAACTGTTTTTAATCTCTCTCTGATTTCTAGCTACCTATTTTTCCATTTCAATTTGTTGTCTCTGCAGCTCATCTTTCAACTTTCCTTTATAGAGTTTGTATTCTTGAGTCTTACTGAGAATTTAATCAACATGAAAAAATAGATGTCAAGATATATTTTTTTCCTGAACTAGATGATAAAAAAAATATGTTTGCTCTTTTATGTCTCAAAATATCTTCTTGGATCCAATGTTTATTTTCTTTTTATTGCTACTCATCCTTAAATTGGGTAAGAGCTATTAGGGACTGTTGTTTGCCTTCAAAAAGAATAAAATTTCTTACCTCCCTCGCTTTTACCTATTTGAATTTGCATGTTATATCTCAAGCAGAAGGGTGTGTTGAAGTTTAGAAGCCTCAGTCAAATTTTTGTTGCTTGGCATGTGTTTTGTCTAATGTGCACCTTCTGGATCTGTACTATTGAAAACAGCAGCCACTAGCCACATACAGCTACAGATTAATTAAAATTAAATAAGCTTAAAAAATGCGTTTCTCTTTTGGACTAGTTACATTTCAAATGTTTAATGCCCACTCAGTACAGACATGAAACATTTTCATCATTGCAGGAAGTTCTGTTTGACAGTGATGTTCGGAGTGAGATTCATGAGTGCATACTCTACAGTTATCTGCCTATGGGAAGTTGAATTTGTTTCTGTCAAATTAAAACATTCTGTCATTTTTTTTTTCTCACAAGATACAGAAAGAGAGAAACTACAGTGTCAAAAGTGTGTCTTGCCATTGTTCTTCCTATCTCCACCAATTCCTATGACATTCTTAGTGTTCCAAGTCACAAGACATTCCCATTTATTCACTTTCCATGTTGGCCATTTCTGGGAATTTGATTTCCAGAAAGAATGTGCTCAGAAAGAGGGACCAATTCCCAGGAAGAGAGACTAGTGGAGGCATGCAGGTATGGCTGGGAGAGTGTGAAAGAGTGGGAAGGCCCTGTGCACCACAGGACCGGCAGCTTCCCTAAGAGGGTGTCTCTTAGGAAGGGACACAAAGCAGGGGCAATGAAAATCTCCTCTGTATCTACATGGTCAAGTTGCTGTACCTTAAAGCTTCATCGTATTTTTCTTAGTACAAGAGCATTTACCAATTTTACTATCTCCCAAGAGATTGTAACTTAACTTGCTTTTTAAAGGTTGTTTGAGTGGAAAGGTAGCGAAGGGTAAAACAAGTGTTGGAATCAAGAAATTGTCTCTCTACATTCGGAGTTTATTAGACACAGCAGACATTAAACAAATATGTGCTGCGAATTAAAATAAATATACAACCTTCCCACCCCACAGTAAATATAATAATGCCTGAAGCATGCTTTATAAAAAAGCCTACCTAGCTCCTAGGCATGTATCTGACACCTAGTAGATGCTTAATTGTTTCTTGAGTGCACATATAAATGAATTATACTTAAAAACTACAAGATTGTCTTCATCTAAATGTGCCCAATCAGGCTTGCCTCTCCAAGGTCACCTCCCTTCCAGGGCCCTAGTGCCTTTGCTTTTCTCCTCATTTCCATTTTGGACCCTCTCTTTTTTTTTTTGTCTCCAGGTCTCTGTGTTTCCCACAAGATACGCCTCCTATCTGACATTATGCCCAGTCGGAAGCTCAGAAAACATGCAATGTCGAGCATATTATTTTAGGGAGGGTGAGAAAATAGTTTTAGAATAATCTTGTTTCACAAATGTTTTCACTTGCTTTCAAGTACATCTTCTTTCTACTGCATTTATTCCAGAAAAATTTTGTGAAATCCTAACGCAACATATAGGGTGAAACCCAGCTTATATGAACCTGGAAGTTCCATAAAAGCAGCAGCAGTGTCTGTCTAAGTCATTGCTCTTTCCCCAGGACCTAAGTGGATATTTTCAGCCTGTAGAAAATACGTATCTTGATGCTTCAGTAAATGACCAAATCAAATTTTAAGGATTTCAGGATCAATAGAATTTATTTTGCTGACAGAGTCTGAAGTAAATTTAATACAATCTTCTCGTTTTATAGATAAGGAAACTGAGGAGCACAGAGCAAGCAAGTTTGGGGTCATAATAAGAGCATAGTGCTCAGAATTGAATAAATTTGATTTCCATCATTTATTAAGGGGGTGACTTTGGGCAGTGGAGTCACTGACTCAGTCTCAATTTTCTTATCTTTGAAAGGAGATTGATGATACTTATTTTACAGCATTTTTATGGGATAATGAGCCTAGTGGTCATTCAACAAAGAATAATAATTATAACTGCAGTTATAATTTTTCGAGGACACAGAGAGAGGTAGTATCAAAGAGGATCGTCTTTCTTCCAGTCCCGTCCTCACTCTATTTTACTTGATGTAGTCTAAAGTTTGTGTTATGGGAATCCTAGTCTAGACGTCTGTGATTGACTCTAGGATTGCTGAGGAGATAAAGTGGAATTAATTAGTCAATTGGCTTTCCTCATGCTTATCCTCCTGTTTCATAGAGAACATTAAAATATATTCAAAATATTCAAATTCTTTGGCCTGCTAAGAATTTCTCATGTGAAGGTTAGGTTGCTTCCTGATGCTGAGACTGAGGGCCCACTCTTTCTGTCGTTGTAAGCCTGAGGACAGCCTTCCGTTCTCCTTCATTTCTGTAGTAAAAACTGACGCCACCACCTCCTGGCAGGTGGAAGGAGCATGCAGAACAAATGTTGGTGCTGGTGACAGGAAAGAGGACACACAGACTTGGATCTGAGGGTTCTGCTAGGGAGACCCCAGTCTCAGAAAGACAGAGACAGATCCTTCTCCCATTATGACTTTCCCCTTCATTGCAACCCCTACAGCAGAGACCAGAAAACTTTTCTGCTGCAAATAGACAAATAGTAAATATACTATAAGGGTCATTTGGTCTCTTTGGCAGCTCCTCTGTTCTGCTGCTGTAGCACAAAAACAGCCATATTCAATACATAACTGAGTGTGGCTATGCTCAGTAAAGCTTTATTTATGAAGACAGAAATGTGAATTCCATGTAATTTTCACATATCATGATCTTATTCTGCTACAGATATTTTTCAACCTTTAAAAATCTAAAAGCCTTTCTTAGCTTTCAGGCTGCACAAAGAAGTTGGTGGGCCAGGTTTGGGCCGTGGGCCATAATTTGCTGGCCTCTTCCTTGAAGTCACTGACCAGAGTAGGAATTTTGAGATCATTCAGAGACTGTAGGAGCCTCAGGCAAACTATGCAAAAGTTCTACATACATAGATTCAAGCAACCATGAATCAAAAATATTAGAAAAAAAATGCCATGTTGCTGCTGGCATGTGCGATGTAGTTTGGCCTACGGTTTCATCTGTGCTGAACATGAAGACTTGTCATCATTCCTGAGCAATGCTGTATAACACTATTTACACAATATTTACATGATTTTAGGTATAAGTAATCTAGGGATGCGTTAAAATACATAAGATGATGTGCATAGGTTATATGCAAAAACTGTGCCATTTTATATGTGGGACTTGAGAATCCGTGGATTTGGGTATGCACGGGAGTCCTGGAACTGATATTTCTTTCCAGTCCTGATGTCTCCCTCCCCGTGTTCACTTCCTCCTCTCTTCTCAGGCTTTCCTCCTTCATTTGGGTTTTGGGAGGATTCACAGTGGCTCAGGTTACCAGAATCCTCCATAGTGATGCACCCACAAATCTGCCTTTCCTGCCCCCACTGGGCCCCCTTATTTCCCCAGTGCAGAGATTGGGGTGGATGGGGTGGTGGTAACTATGAATTAGCAGGAAACCCATCTATTTTGAAAAATTCACACTGACAGATTTAAGAATTCCTCTGCACTTGGGAAATACCTTCTCCTTTAAAATGTGAACCATTTTTGAATCGGTGTACTGAGTTGAAAACAATGAAGAGTGAAGTCAGATTCCCCTTGCCTCCTCTTGGCCCTTTTGCTGTCTCTGATATTTCCTTATAAAACGGGTCAAAAGAAAAGGGGTCCTTCACTGACATCCTGTTTCAGAAAAATAGCTAACCTCATTACCGGTAGTTCTAGTTCCTCCAATGTCCTTCCCGAAAGGCCTAGAGGGTGCCTCTCTGTCCTGTTCACATGGTCAGACTGGCAGGACTCAGGGGCCCCAGGGTCTGTTCTGTGTGGGTTTCTGGCACTGAGGGACTCTTAAGACAGAAACAGAGACTCATCCTCCACCCCAGCTGTGCACCCCATGACTTTGGCAGCATTAAGACAGTCCAGGATTTGAAGGACATTTTCTTCTGGTACTTGGGTCCAGGCCCCTCCACAGAACCAGCCCTCTATGTTGGCTGCTGTGACTATAAACATCAACTTGCCCTTAAGCCTGGCAGGGACAGAAGGTGGCAGCCCTCAAAGCCAGTCCTGCCTTAGGACCCCAAAGCATGGAAAAACAATAAAATATTACGAGCTTGTGTTCCAGTGTCAGCATTACTACTAAAGAACGTTCAGCATAGTCGCTTAACCTCTCTGGTCCTAGACCAGGTAAAATGAGGAGCCGGATTAGATCAGCAGTTCTCTGTGTGGTGCAGGGGAGCAGGGGTGGAGGGAGCTATCAGAAATATGCTGGAACCGACTGAAGATCATGTTCTACATAAAAGCCAACCTCCTTCCTCGCACCAACCCAAGTGTACCAGAATTGGGGTGGGGCATAGGCAGGACGTCAACTTTGAGAGCTTTATCTGGCGTTCTGAAGAAGGGCCCACCCTAGCTGAGAACCCCTGGGCGAAATCCTCCCGAAAGACCCCTTGTGCTCTGACATTCCACAATGCTGCGAACTGACAGTGATTTCCTTCTGTCCTTCCTTAATCATCTGCTGTGGGTTAATGGAACATTTCATTTGAAAAAATTTAACACTGCAAACTTGGCTTCTATTGATTTAAAAAGAAAAAAATCACCTTGTAGGCAGTTGGTTCCCTGCAGCCTCTACCCTTGAGATGATCTTGTGAGAGCTGGCACTACTCTGGGTTGCATTAGATGAAGGTACCTCTTATAAATGAGAACATGTGGGTATCAGCAGAGGTACCATGAAAGAAGCACCCTAAATCTGGACAAGGCCAGACCGGGCGGTGGGTCTGGGCAAGCCTGGCCTCTGGCAGCAGTAGGGTGTGAGCTTTGCTGGTGTTCACATCCTTTTGGTACTCTACCCCACACTTTCACTTGAGGGACACTGTTTTTCCTGATTTTCTAACAAGGTCAAGATGGTCCTCCACCATTACATGCTCCAAAAGGCTCTTGCATCTTCTGTTTGTAATGCACGTCCCACATGTAGTCAATGGCTTGTTGGATTGTCTTCTGCACTAGAGTGTAAGCTCCACGTGAGTAGGGGCCTCGTCCATCATATTCAGCACTCTTCTTAGCATGGTGCCCAGCACATCACAGCAGGTCAATAAAAACGTAGATGCTACCTTGTTTAAGGATTCTTTGCCTATAAAGACTTTTCCCCAAAGAACTGTTTGTTCTTTCAAAGCACAGCATCCTGGAGATCTTAATAATTCCCTTGCTCCGTAAATTCTTTCTCAGCCCAAGTCCGTGGGCATTCCTGGTACTCCAAGCCCCCGTGCTAGGTCAGGATTCTTTCCTAAGGTGAGAGGGAATGCTACCCTCTGAGTTTTCCCTGTATCTTCTCTCCTTTCTCTTTCATTCCCTCCTGGTCCTCCATCCTTCAGGTCCCTCATGATTCCTGGCACCACAGGCTCAGCAATGCTGTCTAACTTCTCCAAATGTGTAGCTAGTTGCTCTGAGGTCACTGCCCCTGGTTGTCTCAGGGATTTGAAAGCCTGGTAAGACTTTCAGACAGTGAGTAACTAAATGGATGGTACCTTCAGGGCTGAGCAAAAATATAATGATTTTGAATAGATGAAGGATGGATGAGTTAAGGTGCACCTGGAAGGCATATGAGACCCTGCCAAACCATAGATGTTGAAATACCCAAGAGATGAAAAGGCACAAAGAAAAGAAGAGCTAGATTGGAGGTTAGAATATTGAGAGTAGATTTTGATTTTTCCTACCCATTCTTCTATCTTTCTTCCTTTTCCCTCTCTAAACAATGAACTCTGAGCAAATCAGTCTCAAGGTCAGGGGTGGGCCAGGGGAAAGGTGAGTGAATGGTGGTTATAACTGACATGAGATTGCTCACTTCTTAGGTTTTCTGTCCTTGGACTACGTCACTCCTTTTCTCTATACTACAGAGGCTCAGGCTTAAGTGCGCTGCCCTAAGCACTCAGGGATGGTCATGGCCAGCAGGGCTAGTAAATGTTATGCATGAGGAATGAAAGACACAAAGTCAGAGCCCTTAGGAAGTACTACACCCATAGGAGGGAAATCAACAAAACAAGGAAAAAAGCCTCTTTAAAACGAGTTGACTTGTATTTATCTATATTTATCCAAGTTCACAGTGCTCTTAGCAGGTTGCAAATTAATACCTCAGGCCAGATTCTGAATAAGCCACCAGGGACCAACAAGAACCTTCATGCCTGGAAACTCAGAAAGCCTAATGGATCAGCTGTCACTTTCTCTGTTTGGCTGGCAGTTAGAGTTCGTGTCAAGCCATTTCTCCACATTATCAAAGTCATGGAGTATTTTACATCTTTCAATAACACTCACCATTTGGCAGGCTGACGCATGCCTCTCTCCCTGCCAATTTGCAAGATCATGTCTTTGCTGGTTACTCAATACAGCCCTGGTTTTTTCTCCCTCCCAGCCAAGAAGGAAAATGGGGGAGAAACAGAGAAAGCTTTAAATGTTGATGAGGAAAAGAAAACTTGCAGATTTGGGGAACTGCAAAATACTTCAGAGCAGGTGGTGGACAGGAGTCTGATCCTCCCACTCCAGGGGTGGGCAATAATGAGTTCAGTCCATTATCTGGAAATAACTTCCAAACAATAAAAAACGAGTAACAGCCAGTCAGCTTTTTGTTATCCATGTGCCAATAATTCTAAACTCCTCCAGTGATGAAATATTCCTCCCACTAGGGTGGCCTGCTTTTGCGGCCCCCTTGAGGTACAATCGCTGGAGAGGGAATTAACCTAAGCATCTCATTTACTGATAAGGGAAAAGAGACACCAGATCTTGCCAAAAGCCTTTGGGCTAGAGCGGCTCAGAGAACCTGGCTCTCTTTGCTGCCCCCCAGAGGACATTTTGCTTCATTATGCAGTCTGACCCCAGGGTGAGAAAACATGGGAGGAACCCAGTAGCTGGGCAAAATTGGATCAAACTAAGCAAATATAGAAACCTACAAATTCTGGGAAAAAAAGCCCAGCTGCTGCCCTCAGCACCTGCCTTGTTTACAACCATATTTGGGAATTTTCCGTCTTAAACCTATTTTTTTATCCTATCCTTCATTTACATAAAAATAGGTTTCTTTCCATATTGGGAAATGAAACTATTTTCATATAGGTTCATTTACATTTTAAAATCATTGTGAGACTCTTTTGATTTTCTATTTGATTGTATAGTGGGTAGGAATCTCAGTTCTCAAACTCAGGTATGCAAAGAATATCATTATTTTTTGTATTAAAACAATCAGTTTTATGTAGGCTCACAGCTTTCATCCCACCAAGCAGGCAGTAAACCTGTGCTTGGCTATTTAGAGGCTCTCTGATTTCAGGGTTTTCAACCCAAAGCCTTTTCTTTGCAGCTGAGCCTGTCCTGCTGGGAAATTTTGTGTCCTCTGCCTCACGGTCCCTCTTGCTTCCCACTCAGTTCCTCAGCCCCCTCTCAGGGGAGTTTCCAGTTTCCCTAGATGACATTCCTTCCTTAGTGCTATGCAGTGGGTGTTTTGTTGTTGAAATCCTGGCATTTTATATTTATTATTGCATGCTTTTTTTTTCCTTCTGAAGTGAATTATTTCTCTCCTGGGCTTTCCGGATCAGAAGCATGTTATTTAAGACCCAAGTGGAAAAGGAATTAATCCAAGGAAATGTATCCACATACCAAGAGAAAGGCGAGCGTGGGGGTAACTTGACCAACACCCAGGTTGAGAGTGACTTTATATTTGATTTATTCATGCAAGGACAATGGTTTATCACCCTGGTGTCACAGCTCCCTGAGTTATTTTCCATTCTGATCTCTCTCCACCCACATCACCTGTTTGGCCCAGAAAAGTTAAAATCATTTGTTTATACCGAATCTTTGCATTCACTCACTACCTCCACATGTCAAGCCTTTGGCAAATGCCAAGTTTTTCCCCACCTGCTTTGCCAACACCAAAGGAAGTAATGGAGAAAAAGAGAAGGGGACACACAGAGCTGGAAGGAAGAGACAGACAGGAGATGGGTGAGGCTGTCGACCAGAGAACAAATGTCAGGCCCTCATGGGTTTGCTCTCCAGACCTATTCCCGGGAGGCGTGGATCAGGAAGTGAAGAAAATCACTGGAATCCCTTCTACTGTTCTGCTTCTTCACAATTTCCGTCAGGCTTTCACATAAATAGCCTTCATTGTCCTTCACAATAACCCGGTGAGGCTGGCACTTTACACACAAAGAAATAGGACTTCAGCAGGAAGTGACCTGTCCTGCTTTATTCATTAGATTAAAAGCAAAGCGGGACTCAAATTGTCAGCCCCTTTCTCATATACCCAAGGGGCTGGAGCCTAGTGTGGTGGGGAAAAGCAGGTTCGAGAACCAGTAACATCTTTACCTAAGTCCTAACTCCAGCACGTGTTAGCTCAGCGACTTTGAGGAAACTCTTTAATGATGCTCGTCAGAAATTGTCCCCATTTTTCAACAGTTACCTTGTAAGGATTAAATTAATAAATAGAGCTACATCCCCAGTACAGTGCTTGGCACTTACAAGGCACTCAATCTCTAAGAATAGAGAGTCCATACTTGTGGCAGGATACAGGTGATTTAAAAAAACCAGTTATCCATGCTCTATTTCTTACTTCTTCAAACTAATTTAGGAAGCTTTAGCCTTTAGACGATAAACTTAAAATCCATATCTAGCACCAAGTCACAGCCTGGAGCTGAAATAGCAAGTTAGTATAACTCTACTCCTTCAAAACCAGCGCCCTTCAAGCTTCCTCAGCTTTGCATGTGTGCGGTTCTGCTGTAGGTTCAAATCCTAAGTGATCTTATTGAGCTCTTTCCAATGCTTGCTTACGCTGCTGTCCAGAAATTGAAATAGGACAGTGGCATCATTCATGTTTTTGTCTAGCCCCCATTTTGGAATCCAGCATATATTTTCTCTTTAAACCCTCGAGTCCTAAATTGACGGTTGCTTTGACCTTGATCAGCTAAGTAACAAATTATTGGGAAGGTGAGGAAAAAGTAACTCAGAAGTGTCCTGAACCTCAGTGGGGACAAGATGGATGGAAGTTTCCAGTTCAGAGCTGGCACAAGGATATCTCTCGATGTGGAGTGTGGTATCTTTCCCACACCAGATGTTCCCTTCCATGTGGGAAAGCTTAGGGAGTATAATTTCCCGGCTTCTTCCTGCTCCTTCACATACTCTGTTTCTGGGAAAGTAGAGTGACTAATCTGATTGGAAACTTTGGGAAGAATCAAACACCTTGCTTGCTTCATCGCCTCCTGTGTTCCATCTGCTGCTGCCTTCCAGGGGTGGTCTCAGCCCTCGCAAGGGCAGCAGGTGTGGCTACTGATCCAGCATGGCCACTGCCAGATCCAAGCTACAGTGTTAGGAGAACTAAATGCCCAGCTAGGCAAGTCATATCCTTTCATCTAGATGTTATTAGTAAAAAAATTGATATTTGGCACTTACCTCCCTTTGCTTAATTTGTTCAGAACTAAGACAGAGGAAAAAAGTTGTTTTTATTGCCATTTTTTAAAGACTTTACCACTTTTGGATGTTAAGGGCCTAACATTAGTCCTGTACCCTAAAAGGGCTTACCTCAAGGCTCTGTAGAAGTCTTGGAGCTAACTGTTAAGTGGAATATGTAATGCGGACTGGGGTAAAAAGAGAGACGGTTGTCTGCGTATGTTGAGCGGACCTGTAGGCGTGAATGCACCAATCACGGACTCACTTACACTGAAAGTAGCTGTACCAAACTGAAGTAGGACCCAAACACCTCTGATGCATTCTGTTAAATAGGCTGAAGCTGTGAGTTCAAAGTCCATTATGTTTAGTAAATTCTATAAAAATAAAGACCTCTTTTAATAAGTTATGACCTTGGGGGGCCAACTCACAAAGTCAATTTATTGGTCACAGGGGAAAATCTCACGAAACTCTGTGAATGCATCCACACAAATTCGTTCCACCAGAAGGAATGCAGCTCAAAGTGTGTCCTGTGTATAAGAAAAATAGCACTGATCAATGCATTGCATGGATTCAATGTAATAGCAGCCATAAACCATTTGTTGACATCAGTATTAAAAAGAACATTTATTTATTGAGAAAATATGTTATGCACCTTTTGTAGGGGTAAGTACTCTGGTAGAAATCAGTAAACACAAGATAGAATCTCCAGTGATGTTCAGCTATGAGGATGTAGTATGAGAAACATGGAATATTAACTAACTAGAGAAGTGGACATAAAACACACCAAAATAGCGGAATAAGCAGTAAATGCTAGGAAAGTTCCTGGTGGGCTGGGCTGGTTAGCGGAAGTTAATGAGCAAAGTCAGGTTGGCGGAAGCAGCAATGAAGAAGAGTGCAGGTAGGAAACACTGTCTGAGCAATGGGCACAGCTCGGGCAGAAGCTGCGAGAGGAAAATGAGCAGGAATGATTTACAGTGGGCAGACCAACCTCTACAGAGATAGTTTTGTTAAGATTGAGTGAGAAATGAGGTTAGAAAAATGTGTAGGAACCAGATAATTAAATGGCTTGAAAGCTAAGATAAAAACTTGAACTTCATTCTGTAGATAATACCAAGTTCTTGAGGATTGTTTAAAAAGGTAGTGATATGGTTAAAAATACATAGATTTTAAATTTTAAGAGAAGCGATCTATACAGGATAGATGGATGAGAGAGAATATGGAGGTGGAGAAATTGTTAAGGGGATTATAGATTAGTTGCAACAACAGGAGTTTAGCTAGCATGGTTGCACAAAGATTTAGGGGGAGACAGAAAAGGTATTCATCAATAAAATGGAGGCATAATTATTAGGACTTAATGACAGCTTAGATATGAGGAAGGGAAGCTTGGAAAGTCAAGCCTAACACAGCCTTCAGTTGAGATGTCTGAGAAAATGGCGGTAGAGATTTATCACCCTGAGAAGCTGATTTGGGAAAAGGTGTCAGTTCAAGCAAATGGCATTTCCACTGGTCATTGCTCACCTGTGGCCCGCCCTTGACCAAAAAGGCTTGGCTGAAGGCACAAAAGCATCCTGCAGACTCAACCCTTCCCAGTTACTGCACCACTGAGGGTCTGAGCAGGAGGCCTTCCCTGCCTGGCGGTGATAAGGAGCAAATGAATGGTAGTTTGATGGAGTCTTTATAGCAGGGCACTGTGGCCATGGACACTTTCATGCTTATGTGCCTGCATCCATGGGACCAAATCTCATGGGGCAGGAAGAGAGAACAAGAGAAATGTTTCCAATTCACTATCAAACAAAAATATATCACAGCCTCGGGCCAGTAGATATTCTGGGAATGGCCTTTTTTCCAGCCCCTGAAATGAAACCAGCTGGAAGTCTTTTTTAAGTACTGTACGATTCAGCCTCTGAGCTGAAGGACTTGCCATTTAATGGAGAAGCTACTTTTCAATGTAGAGGTGGAAAAATGAGCCTTTAACTTATTCTCTAGAGATTCTCAATTCATTGACAAAATAGGCTTAATACATAAAGACATAGAAAGGATCTAATATGTTGTAGTAGAGAAGTATGAATGTGTACAGATGATGTCCAGATCTGAGGAGTATGAGACAGGGTTCTGTAAGCCCAGGGTACTGGATATCTTTTCATGAAAAGTCAAAAGGAAACATCTAAACTCCTATTTCACAGCCAGTATACATTCTGTTGGAAAAACGTAGAAAAATAATTGAGATTACATTGTTTTTGAGTTATTTAATTTGGCTGTGAGTAAAGAGAGGCCCAGGTAAGGTGAGGGAATGAACAGGTCGCAAGGTCTAGCACTAAACTTGGCACCATGTGTGCACTCCTTGTTTTTTAAAAAATATATTTTATTGATTATGCTATTACAGTTGTCCCATTTTTTCCTCCCCTTTATTCCCCTCCACCTTGCACCCCCCTCCTACCAGCATTCCCCCCTCATAGTTCATGTCCACGGGTCGTACATGAAGTTCTTTGGCTTCTACATTTCCTATACTATCCCTACCTCCCCCTGTCTATTTCGTACCTACTATTTATGCTTCTTATTTCCTATATCTTTTCTCCCATTCTCCCCCTTCCCACTCCCCACTGATAACCTTCCATGTGATCTCCATTTCTGTGATTCTGTTCATGTTTTAGTTGTTTGCTTAGTTTGTTTTTGTTTTTTTTAAGGTTTATTTGTTGATAGTTGAGTTTGTTGTCATTTTACTGTTCATAGTTTTTGATTGTATGAACTTTTCCTTAGATTTGGAAACTTAGATACAATCGTAGTTTTTGATTATATGAACTTTTCCTTCTTTTTTTCCTTAGATAAATCCCTTTAACATTTCATATAATAAGGGCTTGGTGGAGATGAACTCCTTTAACTTGACCTTATCTGGAAGCCCTTTATCTGCCCTTCCATTCTAACTGATAGCTTTCCTGGAGAGAGTAATCTTGGATGTAGGTCCTTGACTTTCATGACTTTGAATACCCCTTCTTGCGACGATCCTTGCTTCCATCCCTTTCTTGTCTGGAAGGTTTCTTTTGGGAAATCAGTTGAGAGTCTTATGGGAACTCCTTTGTAGGTAACTGTCTCCTTTTTCCTTGCTGCTTTTAAGATTTTCTCCTTATCTTTAATCTTGGGTAATGTAATTATGATGTGACTTGGTGTGTGCTCCCTTGGATCCAACTTCTTTGGGACTCTCTGAGCTTCCTGGACTTCCTGGAAGTCTATTTCCTTTGCCACGTTAGGGAAGTTCTCTTTCATTATGTTTTCAAATAAGTTTTCCATTTCTTATTCTCCCTCTTCTCTTTCTGGTACTTCTATGACTCAGATATTGGAACATATAAAGATGTCCCAGAGTTTCCTAAGCCTCTCCTCAATTTTTGCAATTCTTGTTTCTTCATTCTGTTCTGGTTGAATGCTTATTTCTTCCTTCTGCTCCAAACTGTTAATTTGAATCCCAATTTCCTTCCCATCACTATTGGTTCCTTGTACATTTTTCTTTAATTCACTTTTCATAGTGTTCACTTTTTCCTCTTTTTTGTGACCACACTCAACCATTTATGTAAGCATCCTGATTACCAGAGTTTTGAACTGTGCGTCTGATACACTGGCTATCTCTTCATTGCTTAGTTGTATTTTTTCTGGATCATTGATTTGTTCTTTCATTTGGGCCATTTTTTATCTGGGCGTGCCTGCTACGTAGTAAGGGGTGGAACCTTAGGTATTTGCCAGGGTTAGGCAACCCACCGGGCTGCACTGTGGTGCTGTATGTAGGGGAGGGGTCTGACAGGGAACAGTGCTGCTTGCTTGGCTCTCTGCCAACTTTTTTCAGCCACTTCCTCTGCTACCCACAAGCAAATTAGGCCCTTTTGGTGCTGATTCCCAGGTAGGTGGGTTTGGTGTACGTTCCAAGACCCCGTGGGTCTCTCCAATGAACTCTGCTGTGAGGCTGGGCATTTCTCCTGCTGCCACTTCAACCCCCACAGGTATTTTCAGTCAGAGATTTGAGGCTTTATTTCCCCGTGCTGGAACCCTGTGTTGTGTGGTCCTTCTCTCTCCCCAGTTGTTCCTCCTCCCAGTTTATCTGCACACGAATGTGGGATTTGTCTGCTCTGCCAGCTGCCACACCTCACCTGCTCCTCCAACTGCTGCCTTTCCCACCCCGGCCCTCCAGCCACCGCCTTGCCGTGAGTCCTCTCTGCCCCTCCTACTGGTCTGGATGAATGTTCCTTCTTTAACTCCTTGATTGTTGGACTTCCATACAGTTCGACTTTCTGGCCGTTCTGGTTATTTTCTGTTTATAAATTTGTTGTTGTCCTTCTTTTGGTTGTGTGAGGAGGCACAGTGTATCTACCTACACCTCCATCTTGGCCGGAAGTCTTCCCTCCTCGTTTTCTTCTTGGAAGATATGTAGGGTTCACTACAGAACACAGTGCCTGCATTCCAATATCGCTCTAACATCTGGGAGCCCAAGGAATGTCCTAGATAAGTACAGGGAAGGAGACCCTAATGAAGGTTAAAGATATGAGTTGAAGTCCTATCTTTACTCTTTATTATTTGGGAGATTCTATAAAAATTACCAAAATTTTCTGAATCTCAGTTCATTAATCTGAAAAGTGAAAATATTCCTATGTGCCTTAGGATTGTCCCAAGGATTGAATGAGTTAATACGTAAGAAAAGTGTGGTAAATTATGCAAGCACAAGGAGAAGGCCATTCTTAGAGCATGATTGGCTAGAGGGAGGTCTCAGAGTTCAGAATCAAACTTCCAGAAATGCAAATGACCAAAATGTCCTGGAGGAAGAAGTAATCAAATAAGTTTCACTTCTAAAACAACAGGGATCTCCACAATTGACTTTATTGGCAGATTAATAAAGAACCCTGTTGGGAACAGTGTTAAGAAAGCTGACACCTTCTCATTTCTGAATAGACATTTCCCCAGATGGAGATGCTGCTGATGTTTGCTCAATAATAATGACAGATCACCTGATCTGTCAAAAAACGTTTCCTACCTAGACAACTTAAATGGGACACCTTAGAAGAAACTCATATTTTCTCCTAGAGTTCCATAGAAGGCCATCTGCACCCAAGCTGAGGGGGAGCTCCACATGATTGCAGCTTATTTCAAAACATTTCTGGTCTTTTATAAACTGCATGACTTTAGGTAAGATGTTTAACCTCTTTCTATCTGTTCTTTCGTCTGACAGACAAGTAATAAGTAGCTCAACCATGTAGCCTGTGGTGAGGAATAAATAAAATGACACCATGAAGACCAAGGCTACTATAGAGTGAGACTAGAACACAGAAGAATTCCAACATAGTAGTTCCCTGCCCTTCTTCCCTCCATTCTCTGCTCAGACTTTTAAAAACAAGCAAAAAAAAAAAAAAAAAAAAGCAAGTTTGATTTTGTATAGTCTGCTAAAATTTATACATCATTTGCAGTTAGTAGTTACTTTTTTACTCTTTCCTTCTGAATGCATTTTTCACCTCTAGATTAACGAGCAAAATTGTGCAATCACCTTCACAATGAAAAGTATCCTGATTGGGCTACAATATACATACCCTATCTGATTGACTATGAAAGTCTGTGTTTTATTTTCCAAGGAGAATATTTAGAATTTCTTGTTAAATGTCAAAAGTATGTTTGGGACAAAAGAAAACTTTTTTTAATCATATTTTTTGAGTAGTTAAGTTCAAATTAAAAAACAAACAACATAGGATAAAGGGCTCTGTGAATGTAGAGTGAAATCCCCACTTTCCCTAATTTCCTGGTCCACACAAGCTGGAGGGAAAATCTTCAAGGAGTACACACAACAACAAGAGTGTCCCCCTAGCGGAATCAGGGGGGAAAAGCCATCATCGCCTCCTTCCATCCACAGGGTTATCCTGCTGCCACAACTAATGCCCTTTGCCCTGCAACTTACTGTCCTTGCTCCACCAGCGTCGCTGCCCTTGTCACTCTGTCTGCCATTGTTGGCCTGCGCTCTGCTGGTACCCACGCCGCTGCTCACGCTGCCTTTGTAAGGGGATGGAGAGCACCTGCCGCTAGTACTGTAATGCCTTCTGGGCTCTCTTAAAGAATGATTTTGTCTCAACTTTCTAAAGTGGAAGGAAGCTTGATAAAAAATACTTTTAAGGTTGGGATAGAGGAGATTGGCAGAACATACAAGGCCTGACGCCCCAAGGTGTTCCTTGGGCCGCGTTTTTTTTTTGGGCTGCCATAACAAATTCCACAGATTTGGTGGCTGAAAACAATAGAAAGATATTCCCTTAGTTCTTGAGGCCAGAAGTTGGAAATCAAGATGTTAGCAGGGCTGTACTTCCTCTGGAGACTCTAAGGCAGGGATGTCAAACTTGTTTTCACTGGGGGCCACATCAGCCTCGAGGTTGCCTTCAAAGGGCCAAACGTAATTTCAACTCATTAACAGTTAAGGAGTAGTTACATTTATACAGTCCTAAAATTATTTTGGCCCTTTGAAGGCAACTGCGAGGCTGATGTGGCTTCCGGTGAAAATGAGTTTGACACCCTTGTTCTAAGGTTATCATTTCCTCTTCTGGATTCTGGTGACAATTGCTTTTTTTTTTTTTTTTTTTTTTTTTGGTGGTTGCCCCACTCCAATCTCTGCCTCAGTCTTTACATCACCATCTCTTCTCCCTAAGTCTCTCCTCTGGGAATCTTCTGTTAAAAAACAAAAACGCTTTTATTTGAGTTTAAAGCCCACCTGATAATCTAGGCTCTTCCATCTCCTAGACCCTTAGCTTGATTATCTCTCTTACTCCAAATGAGATTCATTCACAAGTTCTGCAGAGGAGGACATGCACAAAGGTTTGGGAGGACTATTATCCCACTCTCTACAGCCTGCTTCATGGATTATTCACTTCAAAGGCAAGTGAGAAAGGGTCCCTCTTAAAAAGGTAAAATAGTCCAGGCAAAAGGTGGTAATGGCTTGGGTTACATGGTTGTGGTAGAGGTCCCGAGAAGTAGTCAGATTCTGTATTATAAAGATTGAGCCGAAGATAATTTTTCTTGTACTGGACCTGGGTTAGGAAAGAATAATAGGAGTCAGGGAATGCTCTAGAATTTTCTGCCGGAGCAGCTGGAGAAAAGGATTTTCACTTATTGAACTGAGCAATATTTAGGAAGGAAAAGGTCTGAAGTGAATGTCAGAAGTTCAATGTTGTGCATGTCACCTTTGAAAGGTCTGTTAGATAACCAAATGGATGTGTGAAGTAGTCAGTTGGATACACAAATCTCATACACAAGAATGAATGAGACTTTTTGAAAGCTCACAGTCATAGTTGAGGGAGACACACGTGTAGGCAGACAGTAAATATCTGCCTTGATAAAAGCTATGGAGGAGAGGAGAACTAAGTTCATGGGACCCATGAAAGGGAACTTGAGGGCTGGTCTTACAGGGCTTTTGGTGGCCCCTAGGAGGAACTGCCCAGTAGCCTCAGAGCGGCTGAATGGCAAGGAAGTCACCAGAGGGAAATGAGAGTGAAAAGAGGAACAAAAGCAGAAAAAGGGACCACTAAGATCTCTTTTATAGGCAGTTCTGCTCTGCAGACTTGTCAGTGTCCAGGGACCCTGCCCACCTGGAGCAACAGAAGGTGGGGGTAGAGGGTACAGCAGTAGCACATAGGACAGGAAGGTTGCAAACACTTGGGAAAAGCCCTGCGACTCCTGAAGAACCAGAAGGGGATGTTTGAGACTGAACTTCATGCAAATCTGATCCTGGCAGAATGTGAATTCCTGCCCAGTTCCTAATGAGTGTGCTTTCTTGTGCCCTCAGCCTCTGTGGCTTGGGAGATATGCAGATGCTATCCCTTTCACTGGGGGCCAAAGGCGAGTGAGCATTCCAGGGATAATGACACACAGAAGCCTGAAATGCCATGGCATACACAGGGTATCGTGGGGTGCCTTCTTGCCAAATTCAAGCTCAAATTCTTTCACTTTATTTTTTTAAATTTACCTTTTAGTTTAAATTTTTCTAATTTTGATAAGTGGCTATTAAAAATGCACACACATAATTACACACACCCCTTTAGATGGTAGCTTTCTCTGTCTTTGGGTACACATGTGCTTGTATGTATGAACCCAACGTGCATGCCTGGGAGATAGCATTAATTGAAAAGGAGGAGACGACAGGAAGAAGAGTTACCTGTGCCTGTCACATATGCATCAACATTTTGTGTGTGTAGTCTTAAGGTCCTTTTCAGTGAGAGAGGGCAGAAGTGGGAGCTGTGCTTCTAGCATCCCCAGAGATGGGATTATTGCCAGCAGCCAATGTTAGAACGGCAACCTGTCCAGTGTGAAATCCTGTCAGGATGCAAACAGCCCACACTGCCCAGAGCTTCCCATTTTGTCAGGACTGTGAGCTTCTGCAGGTCATGCGGTGGTGGAATATATTTGGAGCGTGAAGAAGAAAGGTGGGCAGAGAAAGAGAGAGACATTCCTTAAGTTCTAGAGTTACTCCTGTGGGATGTCCCCATCTCTGACCCTGTCCCACCCTCAGCGATCTCACTTCCTGTGCTGTCTCTCAGGAGTGTCTGGAGCCCACTGTTCAGCATTAAGATCAGAAAAGCATAAGTTTCAGGGGCAAAGACTGAGGGCATTGCTCGTTGCTGAGTGTTGCTTCATAAAACCAGAGCTGAAAGGTAAAATTATGACTCCATTGATAAGACGGCTATTTTGACTTTTATCCAAAGGTTTAGAAAAGCATCAATTAAAGATATAAACAAGATTTTATTTCTTTAGCTAAAACTAGATTTTAAAGTAGAGAGAAACCTCTCAGAATCCTACGTTGGAGACATTTGACCTGTTTAATAAGATGTAAGAAAGACAACAGCAGTTTTTTGGTTAAATGCCCTTAGTATCCCTCATTTCTTTTGTTTTTTATTTATTACCTTTCTCTGTTTTTCTGACATCACACTCAAGTTACATTAAATCCAAAGAATTGGATAATTCTATTTTTAGAAAAGGAGAAATAAAGAACTGTAAGTTCATCCAAGCTGTCTTCTGATTGACAGGCAAGCAAAAAGATGCTCACACATTTTGATATTTTGGTGAGGCAGCCAAGCCTACACATGGCTGTATCGATCTTGTTCAGAGTCTGCTGACTCAAAACTGATTTGTGGGTTGTGAAATGGCAGCATCACTCAGAAAAAAAAAAAAGGGTAGATCTTGTGGTCTATAGGAATTTATTGACACAAAAATGCTTTGTTTTTAATAATCAGGAAGAAAATCCCACAAGCACTGCTGTTCTTCTTAAAAATAATTGTAACTCGTAAGAGTCTTATTAAGAATGGCCCAGGTCTAGGAAAATGTCCTGGCAGGCAGCCATGAGAAAGTGGGACACGGGTGCTGGTGGGGGTAAGTGTGGAGAATGGGGTCAGGCCTTTACTAATTGAGGCAGGTGGGTACAGACCAAGAAATGGGGCCTTAGCAACCAGCATGGGCTAGAGAATGAGGTCCCAGCATCCACTGTGGGGGCCCACATTGGCCAGTGTGGGAAGTCCATGGAAATTCTCATGGTACAGAGTCAACAGATTCCTAACAAGGGAGCATGAGGCCTAGGAAAGAATTTGGTGGCTGAGGCTTCCTATTTCCACTGGCTCTGCTTCCTTCTGTAAGTCAGTCATTTGGAATTTTACAATCCTTTAGGGACAACAGAACTCACAGTTAGAAACTATTAATGAGCTGTTGATGACAGCAAATGAATGTGATAAGTAAGACAGCTAAAGTTATAAAATTAGGCAACATATGAAAGAATTCTGTTGTAAAGGAGCTTATAGCACAAAATTTGAATCTTATGAGTCATATTCTATTCACTGTGATCACTGTCATCTATCATATTTGTGAGAGGAAATCTAAGTGAACCTTCTTTAGCCATTTCTCTGCACCTTCCCTCACCTGCCCGGTCGTAGTAATCTCCCAAATCCCACTGTCAAATGCCGACCTCCTCTCAGTTAGGCAGAGATAAATGCTTCCAGATCCCGGTCTCATTTGCTTCCTCCAAGCTCAGGTCCATGGATACTGAGCTAAACTTTGCCAGCTGCTCGAGATTTCCTCCTGTGAATATGGAAGGTCGTACCACATGGTCATTTTATCACTGTGGTTGTCCTGCATTTCGCTTAAGGAAGTGAGGCCCAGATATTCTGAAGTAAAACAAATACCGCAATCAATAAGGCAAGGTACCCCAACATCTTTTTATAGCTCATTAAACACAGTGTTTATAGAAATATAAACATTGTTACACAAGAATTTAATTTCCCCCACTTTGCTTTCCAAATCGGTGGTAATGTTCCAGTCCCCAATGCTCAATTTGGAAAGATTCAGTGAACCTGTATACTGAAAATGCACAACACCGCAATCAGGCTCTGAGCCCTCCTGAAGCCGTTAAGCCTCAATATATATGTTTTTAATATTAGTTGATGTGGATTTAATATAAACTAAGTATCCTAGTTAATTAAACGTGTTGCTAGGGATGTTTCCAAAGCTTAATTCAGTGTCATATTCAATGGTCTTGGGCACCATTTTCATATCATTGGAGTATTACCAGTTCATCCTGGATAAGTAATAAACACTAGGAAATAGACAGTGAATAGTGTGTGTTTTCCTCATTTTCGTTAATACTAGCTTTTTACAAAACAAAACGAAAACACTGAATCTTTAGGAGCTATCTTTCTGGTAACCTATATGATCTCTCTCTCTTAAAGAATCCTAACAAAAATGTAGGAATGCTCCAACAAAGCAAGCCTGAAAATGATATTTAGTGTGTAACCCTTACAGATTTTGTCCCCCAGAGTATAATTAGCAGTGTGTGAAGACACTTTTGGTTATCATGATGGAAGTAGGGCGCTGGTTGCCACGGCATTTAGAGGGTGGAAACCAGAGGTGCTGATAAACAGTCTAAATGCACAGGACTGCTCCCGCCATGAAGAACTACCCTGTTCAAAATGTCAGTAGTGCTGAAGTTGAGAAACTGGCTGCAAGGGATCAATTTACTGGGTATAAGCTCTCCTAGATATGCTACAGGCAGCACATCATAGAGAGAACAAAGGCTTCCCCTCCTTCTGGAGTGTAGGCACAGTCCAGGGTCTGCTCCAGCCCTGCGTTCTTCATTGGCTTTCTCTGGGTATTTCTGTGCCTACTGATATCTTCTATCCTTGAACTAATGCTCTTGTTAAAAGGCACTACTGTAATGCAATGTAAATCAGACCTACATTATTAATCTTAATTAAGCAAAATTAATACAAGTCTTCTAAGCTTTAGCTCCCCGCTTAGACCATACACTTTTTCTCTTTCTTGACTAACAAACACATGTCTCCCAGCATCCAGGACAGAGTTAGCCTCAAAGAAGTTTTCAATGTGTGCTCGTTTGTTGATGAAATGGTATATACTTGTATGAATTTATATGCTTACATTTATAATCATTTACTTTCTTAAATAGAACACAAAACCAAAATAATCAAGTCATAATAGAAGGTATTTTAATTCCCTCCCCCTAAAAAATACCACAATTCCATTCATGATTAGGTTTAGATGCATGATCTCATAGTATTTGAAAACCTGGCAGAAGAAATTACTAATTTATTCACCAACCATTGAGAGAACAGCTACTATGTGATTGGCTATTTGGAACTTAAGGATGAACAAATAATTTCCTTTGTAAACCACAAAGTGTAGAGATGTAAGAAGGCAAATAAACCAAAGTGAGAAGGGAGAGTGATAGTCCTTATACAGGTACAAGTTTCTGTGAGAGCCCGAAGGGGGAGCAGTGTGTTCTTTGGACCTGAGAATATTAGGGATAGATGGATGAGAAGAAATTTTCCAGGTGAATAACAATACAAAGGGACTATATTCTTAGCAGAGGAAAAAGAAAACAAGCAAATATGATGACCTAAAAACACATGGGGGAGTCTGGCAGCTGTTACTAGTCTGGTAAAAACTGAATTGTCACACAAATTGGGTAATGCTGAAATTATAAATTGAGGATGGATGGCCAAAGGCTATTTATGCCATATCAAGGACTTTGGCTTTTGTATGTAGTCAGTGTTCAAGAAGGTGAGCTCTCTCTACTCAGCTATACGGCTTGTGGATGATGGTAGGAGTGTTTGCACCTGAAGAAAGTTTTTGAGGCTGAGGATGAGTTTGATGAGTGAGGGGATAAAATTCAAATAAGAAACAGCTTGTTTAAATAGACACTGAATATACCTGTCTAGATGATGTTGCTCTGTATGCAACTGGCAAACAGTCAAGGAGGGATGATGAAGACATCAGTGTCGGAGTGTCGGGTGACTGGCAGAGAGCTTTCTTTACAGGAGACAGCACACCCATCAGTGAGCACCTGTCCCTTCCCATGGCAGGAATTCCTGAGGATGCATGTCTGTGGTGAAGTGGCCACAGGAATGAATGGAAGCCTCCAGAATCCACTCTCTTCTTCCTGTCAATCACCCTCTGCTTTCTGTTCTCTCTTGACAGAGTGAATTTTAAAAAGCCAGCATTATTGTGACTCTAAGAGCTGCCAAGAAAATGTAGGAAAAAATTACAATACATAGATTTGGGTGAGAAGCTGGCCTTAAACCTGGTCTGTCTCTCTTGGGTTATTAGGCTTTCTTCCATTGACTGTGGGACTATCCACTTTTTTCTCTTCATTGAGAAGAAATTCTTAATTTCCTCTTTAACTTCTCTACCCTTCTTTTAAAAAACAAGTTTTTTTAAAAAAAAAAAAGTTCTAAAAATAGTATACACATAGTGGAAAATTTAAGATATACAGAAAAATATAAAGAAATAAAAATGTAGATCACCCACATTCTTGACTCCCAGAGACAATCACTGTTAATATTTGAGGGGCATGGTATAAGAGGATAAAAGATTTTATTCTGTTTCAGACAATGTCCAAGGCTACTTTGATACTTTTGCATTTTCCTGAATTAAGGCATCACTGTGGTCACAAATCTTCCCTCCTTTCTTTCAGGTACCCTGACACCAGGCAATGGTGAGTTAGGTCCAACAAGACACACACCAGATCTCAGCATTAGGCATTTCATATATCGTCAGATGTGGTACTAAGTAAATGGATTTGGCACATCTGCGGTCCTTTTGTGAAAGAGTTTGAGTTGCCTTGAATGTCAGGCTTCTGGGTAGAATGCAGTAGCTGTGGAAGATGATGACTGCCTGGTCACCACTCCAAGTGGTCTTTGGCCATTAATTTCAAGTATCACCGGCCCATGTCATACAGCTATTTTTTCTTCATTTTCATTGCACCCTGCATAGCAGGCACATGAAAGATTAGTCAGTTATTAAATGGGACTCCTTCCATTCAATAACTGATAGATTTGGGAGACCATGTTCACTCCACAGCTCCTGTGACATCTGAAAGCAAATTCTTTCCCTGTTAGACACACAATCACTGAATGAGCTCCGCTGCAATCAAGATGAGTTATCGCTGTTTCAGTTTATCTAATGGGGAGTCCTGTGGTTCCATCAATTTCCAGTGGCCCTGAGTAAACAACTGCTGGGTGTGACCAGCTCCTGGCATCAGAAAGGAGGGCAGCCACTTGCTCAGTATGGCCCAAAGGGTCTTCTTCTTCCGTATATTTTTGAACTGCTTTTGTCTAATTTTTTTTTCCTTTGGAGGTCTCAAATTCAATGCCAAGAGGAATAAAAAAGGAGAGATGGTGTGGAGGAGGCAGGAAGTCGTACTTTTGCATCCATACTATGTGTTAGGGGTATTTCCTTCCGTAGGTCTTTAAAATGGATGGACTGAGTTACAGATAATGCCCAGACATTGTCAACACAGCATCTAGGACCTTGTTGGCAGTCCCTCTGTTTGCTCCTTGATTTGCTTGTTCTTTAGATCCATGGCATGGTGGCTTTTAGTCACTTGCCCCTGCTTTCCTCTCTGATTCTGGCCATTCCATTGAACAACTACTGGAATTTTCTTTTGATAAACTGAATTTTGACCTCTCTCTCTTCTCTATTCTCTCTGTTGGTTAGGCATTTCTTGGTGGGATTACAGGAAGAACTATTCACTCTGGCCCTATAATGCTACAAGCTTGGTTGTGGGGTCATTTTGGCTGAAGCCCAATGGTTCCCTATCCCCATCCCATAAAGCATCACTGGAGGGAATGGCACATGCAGAGTTCCCACCACTCCACTGCTCGAAGTTATCTCAACCTCCATTTAACAAGTGAAATCATCAATTTTGTTCTCAGCCCAACTATTGCTCTATCTCTTAAAACCTTTAGGGGAAATCTGAAATGCTGCTTCACCATCACTTTTTTCCTGTCAGGGGGATCAGAAAGGAGGGGCTAAGTCCAAACTCTATGTTCGCTGCCTCAACTCTTACCAGATAATGGCCTGGCCAATATTGCACATGAGACTCACTAAGTACAGCTCATTAAGAAACCTCAGGGCTGTGCTTCTTAATGAGCAAGAGAAATGGACCACCAGCTTCTTAGAGCAGACTGTAACTTTCCAAGCTACAATATCATCTTCCTTGGGTGGTTGAAGGAGTCCAAATGCCCAGGTTTCGAAGGACTGCACTGACTAATTACTAAGGAGAGAGTGTGCTACCAGGAAGGCAAGATGGTGGTGCCCAGCTAGAAAGTGGCCTGGACATTGTCTCACTACTGTCCAGCCAGCCAGGAGGGAGCCGGCCACGCCAGGCTATCATCCTTCCCACCCCCTTTACCCTTGTCACTGCCTCCTGGCCTCTAGCCATGAGGCTGGCCATTCTGTTAGGCTGCACTGAGACTGGGACAATGGAGATGGGAAGAAGGTATGTAATCCAATGGTATTTAAAGGTGTGGAGACTGCCTAGGTGCTTTGGGTAAGGAAGCTGGAGAAACAAGTGTTTCCAGGATGACTAAGAGCTCAGCATGTACTAAGGAAGAAAGAGCTAGTTTTGGGAAGAAAAAAATTTGCTTTGTCATGCATGTTATTCTTTTAAGAATATGTATTTTTGTATTAATTTAACATGTTAAGTTTATTATTTAAATTGTTCATTATTTTAAATTAGTTATTAACTTTTATTAATGATCTACTAGATGCCAGGCACTAAATATAGATGTTGAGATTTCATCAGTGAACTAAACAGACTAAACCTCTGCCATCATGTAGCTTTCATGATGGAGGAAGGCAAATAATAAACAAGAAAAATAAGTAACATATAAATTATGTGTTATGTAAAGACTATGAAAAAAAGAAAATTGGGGGGTTGTGGATAGGAAATACTGGGCAGGTGGAGGTAGGTGGAAGAGAAACCTCATGGAGAAGTGATATTTGAACCCATACCCGCAGAAGATGAGGGAATAGCCTGGGCAGGGAGAAAGTTCTAGGAGGAAGAAGGGGAAGTGCGAAGACCTCATGTCCAGGTGACTTGGTCTGTTGAAGAAGAGCAAAGAAGACATGGTCGTTGGAGTGGAGTGAGAGAGCAGCAGGAGAGGAGGCCCAGGGAATGGTGGGCTGACTGGGACTTGTGCACCCCTGTAAGGATTCTCGGTTTCGACCCTGAAGGAGGACAGTGGACCTTTGGAGGGCTTTGTGCAGAGCAATGTAATCTTGCTGATAAAAATTATAAGATGCCAATGATTACAAGATCCTTACTGATTTCAGAGATGTTAAACTGTGAAGAAAAAATAAACGTGTGCCATAGAATTGATGAAACTGTTACGTTTTAGAAGGATCCCTCTGGATACTATGTTGATAATAGGTTGTAGAGGGAAGAGACCCATTAGGAGGTCATTGTAAATATCCAGGGGACATTGATCGTAGCTTGAATGAGATTACAAAGGAGTAGTTGAGATGGTTAAAAGTGATTAGGATTTGAAACACTCTACAGGTCAAGCAGACAGCATTAGTTGATGGAATGGATGTTTATAGAATATGAGAGAAAAATGAGAGTAAAAAATGACTGCAAGGTAGTTAATCTAAATGCCACAAAATATGGAGTGGTACCATTTATTGAAGTAAGGAGATGAAGGAATCTTAAGAGGGTATTTTGGTAATGGACAAGTTGAAATGCCTTTTAGATATAGAAGAAGAGATGCTGAGTAAATAGTAGGATATTTATTATGGCTTTCAGGGAAAAAGTTCTAAATCAGAGTTATAAGTTTGATGTCCTCATCAATTAAAAATATTTAAAGCCATGTGAATAGATGGGATCACTAACGATGCAATAGAAGACATAAAAGAAAAAAAGCTTTAAAAATAGATGCTGGAACCCTGTGACATGTAGCAGTCAGGAAGATGAGGAGCAACCAGCAAACTAATGTAAGGAGTAGCTTGTGAGGTACAAAGACAGCCTCCACAATGTTGGTGCCCTGGAAGCCAAAAGAAGAAAGTATAGCAAGGATGAAGGGGTTATAAAACTCTGCCAAAGGGTACTGGTGGGTCCAGTAAGGCGAGAACTGATTTTACCATTAGATTTAGCTGTCTAAGTTGGTCATCGGCCATCCTGATGAGAACGGGTTAGTTTTAGTGGAGGGGGAGAATGGACACCTGGTTGATTGCCTTGAGATCATAACAGAAGAGGAGGAGACACCTGAGCAATGCTGAGCATATACACTAACTCTGGGAGTTTTCTCAAAGAGAATCGTAGAACCTGAGACGCTAACCGGAGAGGAAAGTGAAGATACTTTTTGTATTTATTTCTTAAGATGGGGAAATTATCTCATGTTTATAAGAAAATGGGAACGACCCTAGAAGAGCAGGAACATTGGATGATGCAATAGGGAGGAGATAATTTCTACACTCACGTATTTGAGTGGATAGAGGGAGGGATATTGCGTATACTCATGGGAAGTTAGGATTAGCTTGAAACAAGCACATTTTTTTGTCATTAATAGGAAAGAGCATAGTGTATGGGCACAGACAGAGAGGTAGGTGAGTACCAGGGTGGTGGGAGATTGTGGAAATTCTGATTGCTTCTGTTTCTGCAGTGAAGTGGAACGCAAGTCATCAACTGAGCAGGAAAAAGGTAGAAAGGTTTTGGAGGTTTGAAGAGAGGGAAGAATGAAATAGTCATCTCAGAGAGCAACTTTAAACTGGTATAGTTGCTGGACAGCACTAGGAGTCACACCGAGGTCTGTGCTCATAAATTTAAGGTGAGAATAGGCAGCATGATTTAAAGTTCTTTTCTAGCCAGGTTCTCCATTTGGCGCATGCATTGAATGGACGAAAGTAAAATTTAATAAAAGATGGGATTTTTTTTCAAAGTGAATATGATAACGAGAAAAGGGTCAAGGCAGTTGAGGGACAATGAAAACAATGAGCTTGGTTAGGGGAGGAGTGAAGGCGGGAGTGTGGAGAGACTAAAAATTTGGTAGTAGCACCAATGGCTTACAGGAAGTAAGCAGATAGTGAGAAATGAGAATGTGCTGCTTGACACTGAAATTATAAAGGTTTTGCCGTAACTGAAAACGCTAAAGTCTAAGGCATATTGAATTTGAGTTGCTTACAAGATATTTATATTGAGATCACCAGAATTGATTTGCAAAATGAATCAAGAAGATCAGGGCTGAAGAAATGGGGTTAGTATTTGGTGTGAGTGGTGGTTGAAACCATGAGCGTGGAATGGTCAGGATTTTCCAGGAGATCAGAGAGAAAGAAGGTACTGATTAGTGGTCTGGAAAGAAAATCAAACTTTTCTATCACCGACAAAAAATTTAAGCAAAACTGTAAAACTCCTTTAGAGATGCAGCCCATTTGTACATGCCCAGTGAGGTCACATAGTTTGAGGCAAGAGGTCCATCTTGGGCAGGGGTCCTGGATACCTTAAATGAATGTCTGTACTTGGGGAGTAGGGTACATCTGTAATCGTGATGACTGGGCTTTCTTTTCAAACTTCAGCATTTGCAAAGTTTTTCCAGAAAGTTTCAGTGGCTTTTCATCTTTCCAGGAATTACAAATTTTATCAGCATAATCACTCCTTAAAATTGCCTATTCATAAAAAAGAAAATGCCTAAGAAGCCGTGAACTTGAGTTTGTGTTTCCTGGCAAAGAAAACACAAGACCCAGTGAGAGTCCTGCAATTAGACAAGGCTTGAAGCACCAGAGATTTTTAGAATATTCTGTTCAAAGGAATTCAATTTTTTATTTATTTCCTTTAAGAAAAGCTAATTATTTTTTATTCTCTTGACTGAATTGCCAGCAGTGTGGTCTCTCAGGCCTATTGCTTCCTCATATATAAAAAAATTATTGCACTTCCTGGTGAGATCATTGTTTTGTCTCAACACCGGAAAGCTTTAGATTTTTTTATTTTCAAATAAAGTCAACAATCACAACATTCTTTTCACTGCTTTTCCCTTGTGGTGCTTGAAGGGAACTGTGGCAACTTCAGGGGAAGCTGCTGAGCCCAGTTTGTAGAGATGAAACCCAGGCCCTACAGCTTCTTTTCCAGTGATCCTCAAGATCACTGAGAGTCACATGAGGGCTCTTTAAAACAGTATTCTGGGCTCCATCCCCAGAGAGTCTTAGTAAATCTGGAGTAGGACCTGGGAATTTATATTCTAACAAGCTCACAGTTGATGTCAGTTCTGCTGGCCTGAAGAACACACTTTGAGAACCACCGCCTGTACTGCAAAGGGGAAGAACAGAACTTTCATCTTCCTGTCTGGCACACTCATCTCTCAATGGAGTCCTGAGGTTAAACCTAAGTACTTACTCGTACACAGTTCCATTAATTCACTCAGGCTGCCATAACAATGTACTACAGACTGGGTGACTTAAACAACAGAGATTTATTTTCTCACAATTCTGGAGGCTGGATGTCCAAGATCAAAACATTGGCAGGGTTGGTTTCTTCTGAGGCCTCTCTCTACACCTGATAGATGGTCATTTTCTCCCTGTGTCTTTGGATGGTCTTTCCTCTGTGAATATCTGTGTTCTCCTCTTCTTAGAAGGACGCCACTCACATTGGATGGGGCCTACTCTATGTCATTTTAACTGTACTTTTTGAAGACCCTATCTCCACATACAATCCCATTCTGGGTGACTAGTGTTAGGACTTCTACATCTGAACTGGGGGGGAGGGGGGCGGGATACAATCCAGCCCGAAACAACATTCCTCTGTGGTCTTAACTCCATGAAAACTGAGCCTTTCTTACAAATGCTGCCGAGAAAGGGTAGAATGCAAGAAAGCCCCCTGATGGTATCTTCAAATTTTGGAGACCCTCATGGAAAACTAAGGGTGAGGGCTGCAGCAGATATGCCCCAGGGCGGAGTCTGAGCAGTGAGATGGGCAGGCTCAGCCTCACGCCGAAGATCCCAAGGGAACTGGGACCGTTCTGGTGCCCCAGCCTAACTTGTCCATAGGCCTTCCTTCCTGCCAGGCCACACATTGCCAGCTTCATTCACTCAATTCATGTTTACTGTGTGCCCATCCCATGCCAGCTGTGTTCTAAGAGCTGAGGATGCAGCGCTAACAAAGACACCCCTGCCCTCCCGAGGCTTACAGTCTCGTGGGGAGAGAGATGCTGAACAAGCACACAGGTAGATGCTCTGTCGAGTGGTGATCAGTGTGATGAAGAAGAGTAAAGCGAGAGGACTGAGAGTAATGAAGGCTGCGAGGTAACCCTCACATGCCCATGCCTAGACCCTCAGGAATCCTCAGACAAAACTAAGGGAAAAAAATCCTCATGAGGAAAAAAACCTGAGTGGCCCAGTCACCAAGAAAACACGCGCCCATAAAACACACACACAACAGAAATGCAAAGTGTACTTTGAAGCCGTTTCTCACTCTCTTCCTCAGGCTCTTCAAAGCTCTTATTTCAGACCAGCAGTTAATATCGTTTGGTAAGTTTTCTGTTTGAGAATCCAGTGAAAGCTATTGATGTTTTGCCCAGAAAAAAAAAAATGTACATGAGTCTTTGTGAGCAGTTTTATGTGTGGCTTTAGGGATTTTACAGATTCTTTGAAGTCGTCCATGAACTCAGGTGAAGGACCTCTCTTCATGGTCATAGTAAGGATAGTTGGAGCTACAGATTTTAAACTCTAACTTAGCAGACAGCCTGATAAAGACATTCTACACATTGTTTCATTTAATCCTTATGAGATAACCACATGTAACTGTTGTTATCCTGCAAGTCTACTGAAGATGAGGAAAGTGAGTCTGTAATAGGAAAAACTAGCTCATAGGCTCATGAGCGGCAAAAACCAAGGTGTGACTCCAGGGTCATGGTCAGTCATGCCTGGTGTTTTAATTTGCTATAAAATCCTTATGGGTTTACAGAAGAAAAATACAGGTTATTTGCTTTGACATAACCTTCCCTGAGATTCCTTTAATGTTAATATGTCATATAACCGTGCTGGATTCATCAAGTCAACAACAAAAAAATGATACCGGTCAGCTGAATTAACAAGAAGATGAGAAAAAATGTCAGACAAGAAGACAGAGGAACAACAAGCATGGCTCGTTGAACTGAATTGAATTGTCTGTGAAGTTTCATTGAATGTCATCAGGGTATTTGGGATTCACCATGATGATTATGAAATATCAAGAAAAGCTTGAAGAGATTCAGTATTCTCTTTAAGAATTAGTAAAAGTCACCAAAACTTTTCCTTTTCTAATAGTACTGTTTTGGGTCCTAGGGTAGCAGGAGATCTTGGGAGAAATGAAATATTTGAGAAGCTTTATAGAACAGTGGCCAAGCACGCAGGCTTTGAAACGAGGCTGCCCGGGTGTGAGTTTATAAACTCGCAACTTGTGGCATGTTACTTTCTGTCGCTATGAGCCCATTTTCTTATCTATAAAATGAGAAGAACAGTGCTCCTACTTTAAAGTCTTACTGAAGATTAACTGAGTTCATATATATTCAAGGCCCTTAAACAGTCCCTAGAAGATAAGGACCCCCAATAAATGTTAGTTATAATTATACTAATATTATTCTATGTATACAATATATATTATGAAGAAATAATGTGGCAGTTTAACATGAAGACTTTCAAAGTTCAGCATCAGTTTATCGTTTCTTCATTTTTCTCATTGAATTTCTGGTAAGTCCATTGGGATGACCTAGGATGGGTGCCCGAAGTGCCCCACTGGTTTCTTTCCCTTCACCTCAGCTTCATTCTGTCACAACCTGCAGGGCCCTAGTACACACACACATTCTTCAGTGTGACGCGTTTATAAGATGGACAGAACTCTCTTGGGCTTATTGATTTTCTCTTAAAATAACTTTCACATTTTATTGAACTAAAAGCAACTCTTTCCCTTGAAGAAGAAGGGCATGAAGGGTAAACTTTCTACTCTGTCCCCGCGCTATCATTTTTTGAGCTTTACAAAAGTGGTATTCCACTCCTTCCCCCATTATTCGGTAGAACTGAGCGGAGAAAGTGGTTACGTCAGAGCGCCGTACCGGTCAGGCGGGGTCTAGATACGTGGGAGGTGTAGCAGAGACAATGCTGCACCTCCATCACATTGTCATTCTGAACATATCACCCAGGCTTTTCACACTTTGGCCTTCTAAGGCTTCTAGGTCATGTGTGTGAGAAGCGGCTTGCTTACTCTCCTCAGGTGCTACAGGAGAACAGCTCCTCTCTCAAAGAAAGAACACCATTGAATTCACCGTCCCGGGTGTTTTTTAATTCCTTCTCAATTGCTGCTTCCTCATCAAATCCCTCCCTGGTTCTGCTTTTGGTAAGGACGATGAAGGGTCTGAGATTTTATCCTGTTTGCAAGCCAATAAGCTGGCCTGCCACAGTTGCAAAGATGTGGGAAGGCGACACAGACTCCTGGGTCAGAGACAGAGGACCTCATTATTACTCATGGCATAGCAGACAGCATGAGCTTCATGTTGACATTGGTTCCTCTTTTTTTTTTTTTTTAAGATTTTATTTATTTATTTTCAGAGAGAGGGAAAGGGAGGGAGAAAAAGAGGGAGAGAAACAGAAATGTATGGTTGCCTCTCACATGGCCCTCATGGGGACCTGGCCCACAACCCAGGCATGTGCTCTGACTGGGAATCGAACCGGTACTGCCTAGTTCCCAGCCCGCGCTCAATCCACTGAGCCACAGCAGCCAGGGAGACATTGGTTCCTCTTGTCCCTAAGCCCTATGGTGGCAAAGTGGTGATAGGCCCAGGTGGAGGCTGTGCGTATAGTGGGTAGGTCTCAGCTGAGGAACTCCAATCTGAGTAAACCCCCAACCTTATAAAAAAGCTTCTAGCAAACATGTCTCACCTTTACCCCGAAGGAGACATTATCTTTATTATCCTACTCAGGAAACAAATATTCCCTTTTCCTTAGAGGGAGACTGTTTCTACCTTCAAAGGCTATTTGCTATGCAAACGTCCTTTAAAGACAGTCTGGAACTAAGCTGTCCATGCCTTATCACAAAATCTGCCGAAGAGCAAGATCCCCGGAGAGAACCGTCTGCCAACAGTTTTTCAGGGTACTGCTGGCTAAACAGATGACGATTGTTCCGGACTTGGGTTTGTGCTGATCTCCAGCAAGGAGCAGCTCTACAGGGCATTGTAGCGGGATGTGTCTGCGCATGAGAGAAATGCTCAGGAAGTTCTTACTTCTTAGGTCTAATGTTGAGAACCATCAGCTTCTTACTGTGCATCTAAAATCTCCTGAACTTGGGGAAGGGTATGTGAATCCGTCTTTGTTCTTTCGTTCAGTGTCCTCTAGTCCACACTTCACAGTCGGAGAGGCATGCTGATTTTAAGGGTTGGCTATAATGCAGTTCTCAGAGATCCTCACATGCACTCTGAAGTCATTGCTTTCTGATCAAATGATTCATCTAGAACAATTTCTCAAGGTTTTTTAATTACTACCCCCACAGGGTTTTCTTTCCTGTAATTGCCCCTCCCCTGTGAAGTTTCACTATCACAGATACAGTATATCTCTTTATGTACTGCAGTACACAAACAACTATAATGTCAAAGTTTTCTTGTGCATTCAAGTACCACTTTTCATTTTGTGGGGGTTAATATAATCTGCATTGAGAATGCATGGTCCAGAAAATTCCTGTAGTAGTTAGAGGATGTAGTAGTTTGGATCCTCTGAGAAGCAGATACCAAGTCAGGTTAAACATGCAAGGGTGTTATTAGGAGAACTATTTGTATAAAAGTAAATAGAAAGAGGGGCCCAGAAAGGGTCATTTTCTAGGCTTGGACCATAGGGGCCCCATTGAATGTAGCTGATTGTGAACCAAACATCATCCATAGATGTTGGTATGTGCAAATACCTAATACTCATTATCCAGCACTGGTTGGCATTCCTTCCTTCCTGTTCATTTGTGGCACCACCAGCCTCATGGAGAAGGGACTGAACTCCCTTCTGATGGAATGGGCTTGGGGCAGACACATGGAGCAGAGCCAAGAGCTTCTTGAGGTTGGCTGGTTCTCACATGTGGCCACAGGCCCTTTGTCTCCCTGTACTTGAACTTCTGAATATTTCCACAATGCCATCTGCCTGCAGTACTTTCTCACTCACTAGAAGTAGAAGAAGAGGTCTTCCATGACTAAGGGGATTCCATGAATATGCATAGAAATCACTCTTTATTCATGGTGGGGGAAAACTTATAAATTGGCCCCTTTACAGTTTTTTTCTGCCTTTCCCTAGGCTGTTTCTTTCCCTGACTGTGAGCAGCTTTATGTTCTTCTCTTCCACCTGAGTCCATTGAAATTACAAGGTGAATCTTTTAGACCTCTCCAAATGCATAAGGTTGGTTAGTAGAGCTGGGATTTATGAATTTTCCACCAGCACTTGCTTAAAGCTCATGGAATTTATCTCACCTCATGACATCTTTCTCTCTTCAATGTCACATCTAAAAATATTTCTAACCCCATCAAACACTGGGAGTCCTTTCATTCTTTTTCTGCCAGGTGGTCAATAATTTAGTACATGCTTTCTCAGCACTTTCTAACCTGCCAAAAAGTTGCTCCAGAGCAAGCAGTGGCTTAAGTTTTAGGACTTTTATGCAATGTACCACCTCTAAACTTGCCTTAATCACTGAATTTCCTAAGCTCAGAGACAATTATTTCTGTAACAACTCCCTGTTATGTTTAAATCATAGTTCAAAGCCCAGGGGAACCTCTGAATTAAGAATTGTTGAAAAACACAGTTACAATCTTTACTTTGTATAAAGTTCTCTTGCTCATAAACAGGAAATTCCGTGGCAAAAATCATTATAACATTGTACGAATTAGGAATGCATTAAGCAGCATAAAACAGAAAATTTGACTTAGAGTGGCTCAAACCATATGATGCTTATATTTTGTACTTAATAATACATCTATAGGCAGATGATTTCTCGATCAGTATGGCAGCTCCAAGCTAGAGCTGGTGGATATGTGTGAGATTTTCTTGGCATCCCCATAATGTCAAATGGCTAGTTCAACCCCAGATATTAGCTCCTCATAGACTTTGTCCCAAAGTAGGCATTAGGAGGGTGGTCAGGGCCCAAAGAGGGGTGAGGGGAGTGAGGGAGAGAGAAGAGAGGAAACGAGAGAAAATTCTTCTTGTAATCCTATCATTCCATCAGGTAGAAAATTCTTCCCAGAAACTTCTCAGCAGTCACCTTATGTGTCACTGGTCTGAACTGAGCCAACACTACCCATAGGTCAATTGCTGACAGGGAGGATGGGACGCTGGTGCTTGACTAAAGACATCCACAGTTCACCTCCTGAGACCTGGCACATTGTCAGCTGAACAAAACTGAGCACTGTTGGCAAAGAGGAAACGGAGGCAAATAACACTGTCAGCTATGACCACGAAGGCAGAGCTGGTAGTCAGCTGATGCATAATTGCTGGTGTATCTTTTTGGACTTGGCAGTGAAATCCCTTACTCTCTGTAAAATATTTTGAAAATTACACCCAAGTCAAATGACTTCAGGGATTATGTATTCTGAATTCTTGTATGCTCTTCCACAAGAAAATCATTGCCCTGATCTCAACCATAATATGCGTCATGCTACTATAGCAAAACAAAATGAGCTGCGTGGAGATCAGGACTGGATCTGCACCTCCATTTCTCCAGTATTTTTCATTGTGTTTGACAAAAAAAGACACTGAGAAAATGTTTTCTGTTTGAATTAATTAAATAAACCTTCACTGAGTAGGTGAGCAAACTTGGGCCCAAACAAGAAAATGACAATTCCAAGGTCACTCACCTAGCTCTTCCCAGAGACAGAACTACAACGTGGTTCTTCTTGGTATTCTTTTTTTTTTTAATTGTTGTTCTATACAACTTGATTATTCTCACTTGTAGTTTGGTTTTACTTTCCCATTTTCACATGCTACTTGTCCAAAGAAGGCCTGTGAGTCTTTTTTTGTGGACTTTAAAAATCAATTTCTCAGGAAAGACTATGAAGGCAGAGATATAAAAGAACAGTTATATCACCTAAGATTGCACATGGAGCTCAAGAGAAGATAAAAACATGACCTTGGCAGATATAAATGCCTCCATGAGGCTAAAGCTGCACATGGGACTTATTTGGGGAGTTTGGGGAAATTATTTGCTTCTCCTATAAGGAGCTCTGCTGCGCAGTTCCAGCTGACATTGACTGTACTCTCCAGGAAGACTGGAGTGGCGCTTCGCCGCCGGCCTCCTGACTCTCCGAGCTGAGCCTCCTCTTTGATCTGTTTTTAATGGCTTCCCCAGACCGTGTGAACAATGGATGAGTTCTCCTCAGTCAGAGGGTAGTGGGTGAGGGATGAGAAGGACTGCTCACTCCAGCCTAGGTTTTTTCCAAACTTCCCCCTGGTGGCAGAACCTCATCTGTTTTATGAGACCACAAATGATTAGCATTTTTAACATGACATTGTAACAGTTCCATTTGTAACAAAAGGAAGTTTATGGGGGCCGGTTTTAGACTGTGATTTGTTTTCCTTATTATAAAGAGATAATAGAAAGTAACTTCCTTCACTGCCTGTGGAAATGCCAGTAACACTTGATCTCTGGGTAGAAACTTGTATTAAGAGACCCTTTCCTTTGTCCCTGTCCACAGTCTACCTCTTAGAACAAATTTTCTTTTGTAGGATCCCAGACTAGGTTGACCAGAGGAGTGGCCTTGCCAGAGATGCCACTTACTTGTCGTTTTCATTCATTCACTGAATGCATTTGGAAAATCAGTGTCTGGGGAAGTCAGCTTTAGGCAGCATGATGTTGAAGTCAGGGTGTGGAGTAGAATTGGGGTTCCTGTTGGGGTACAGGTCAATTTACAGAAAAGATTGGTAACCCAAGTCTTAGGTCTAGTTTCACACCTGCGTAATGAATTATATGATACAGTCTATCCTCATTTCACATAATGGCTTTGCTAATAATAATCAAATTGCACGTGAGCCCACCCCATCAGCTCAATTCTGCTCAGAGTTGAGTTTTCACCCACTCAGAGAACTGTAGTGTTCCCTAGACCTTCCAAAGCGTCTGATGTGCAACGTGTCCCTTCTCCCTGTTCTCCTTGGTGCTCTCCTTCTTCTTGTCCTGGTGTAGTAGAGCCCCATCACTCGTCAGACAAATCAGGCACCAAGTGTTTTCCACCTGTGCTCTCTGGGTGAGCATTCCTAGAATGAGTGGCTCCAGGGTCCCTGCTCTCCGGGACTTTCCTTCTGCAGGGTGACAATCACCATAGACAGTGTCTTGGACTGTGGAAAGAATATTCGCTCCCTACAGAAACCTGTCTTGCCCTGCCTGTGGCACTGCACTGCGAGAGCACTTTCAGAAAAAGACCACTCATGCTTTGCCAATACAGACTCAAGAAACACAGAAAATAAATACTACTCATTTTTTTTCAGATGAGTGCCACAAACTGAAATGAACAGGTTCTCCCAGTGCTTTGGAGTATCATCAGAGCCTGAATCCAGCGTCTCAACAGGGCTTGGCTGGGACAGCAAGGAGCTGCGAGTCCCAGACCAGGCCTCGTGTGCAGGGGGCAGTCCGGAGCGGGCGGGGGCACTGGCTGGGCGCTGCAGGGCAGCCTGCGCTCTGAGCTGTTCTTCCTTCTTCCCTCTACCCACTTGGCACCTGTTGGAAATTATTAAAAACCCCAAAATTTATTTCAGAAACATAAAATTTAAATAGAAGAGTTTGTAAGAAAGAAAGCAAGCTGCCAGAGCTACACGCTCCTGCTCTCCCAAGCCCCTTTCAGGCCCAGACTGTACCACAGGCCAGTTGTTTCACATCCTTAAAGAACGGGTGATTTCTAGACTATTGAAATTCTTCCAGTACACGGAGAAAGAGGAAATCTGTTTTACTAGAACCTGTATTGTGTTGATGACAAAACCTGACAATGCATGGTTTAAAAAGTACATGAATATCAATCCAAATTCTTGCTGTGCATTTGTTAGAAAAAGCCAACATTCTAAAATAAAATACTGGTATGTCAAATCACAAAGCATATTGGGAGATTGATATTTACACTAAGGAATGTCAAGGTTTAAATATAATAGCTACCAATATTATTCAACATGCCAACACAGCATTTTTACCCTTTTCCACTGGGTGAGGTATGGTGAGGCCCGAGGAAGATGAAGAGAGAGACCACAAAGACTTACATTTTTATTACTCTTAGTTCCCTGGGAGAACACAGCACATGCACCGACTGCTCAGGGGGAGCTCAGGGTTGGCAGGAGGTGGAGCGCCAGGGGGCTGTGGCAAAAGCCTTTAGTGCAGCTTCTGTGGAAGGAAGGAGCAAGGCAGGGCAAGCAGGTACTGGCCATGCAGAATACAGCTGTCTGCGGAGCGTAAGAACTGCGCCTGAGTGCCTGGTGCTTGGCCGAGGGTGATTAGAAGGGGTGCGTGGTGGCCCAGCACGTAAAAGCTCCACACGGGAGGTGGCGGGACGGACTTCGCTGCTCAGGAAGGGAACTAACTGACCTTAGCCATGACCTTGAAACTGAGTCGAGGCAGCATTTAAACAATTGTATTAGATAAATAAAAGGGAATAGTAACATATTACTTTAACAGATATTTAAAAAGATACTTAATAAAATAGAATGCCTTTACTAATTAAAAATAAACTAATGAAAAAGAAATAAAAAAATTAAGAAAACAAACTATTAATAAAATTTCTTTTTTTTCTTATGGGTCCATTTAATTTTTGTAAATATATTTTATTGGTTATGCTATTAAAGCTTTCCCACTTTTTTCTCCCCTTTATTCCACTCACCCTGTACCCCCAGTCCCACCATTATTCCCCCACCTTAGTTCACATCCATGGGTCATACATATAAGTTCTTTGGCTTCTGCATTTCCCATACTATTCTTAACCTCCCCCTGTCTATTTTGTACCTACTATGTATGCTTCTTCCCTGTACCTTTCCCGCATCCTTCCTTCTCCCCCTCCCCACTGATAACCCGCCATGTGATCTCTATTTCTATAAATCTGTTCTTGTTCTAGTTGTTTGCTTAGTTCATTTTTGGTTTTTTTTTTTGAATTCTTGTTTCTTCATTCTGTTCTGGTTGAATGTTTTTTTCTGTCTTTTGCTCCAAAACATTGCTTTGAGTCCTGGTTTCCTTCCCGTCACTGTTGGTTCTCTGTATATTTGCCTATTTCACTTTTCATAGTGTTCACTTTTTCCTCTAGTTTGCAACCATATTCAACCATTTCTGTGAGCATCCTGATTACCAGTGTTTTGAACTGTGCATCTGATAGGTTGACTATCTCTTCATTGCTTAGTTGTATTTTTTCTGGAGATTTGACCTGTTCTTTCATTTGGGCACCTGTTATGTAGTAAGGGGTGGAGCCTCAGGTGTTCTCCGGGGTGGGGCAACCCACCGGGCTACGTTGTGACACTGTCTGTGGGGGAGGGGTCCAAGAGGGAACAGTGCCGCTTGCTCAGCTCTCTGCCTACTTTCAGTCACTTCCCCTGCTGTGCACAAGTAAATTGGACCCTTCCTGTGCTGATTCCCGGGTGGGTGGTTTTGTGTATGTTCTAGGACTCTGGATCTCTCCAATGGACTCTCCTGTGAGCTGGGAGTTTGTCCCGCTGCTGCCTCAACCCCCACAGGTATTTTCAGTCAGAGGTTTGAGGCTTTATTTTCCGCACCTGGAACCCTGGGTTGCTGGTCTGTCTTGCTCCCCAGTTGTTCCTCCCAGTTTATCTGCATGTAAATGTGGGACCTCCCAGTCTGCTATCCGCTGCCTCACTGGGTCCACCAGCCTCCGCCTCACTGCAAGCCCTTTCTGCCTGGCTGCCGATCTCCACCCCTCCTGCCGTCTGGGTGAGTGTTTCTTCTTTAACTCCCTGGTTGTCAGACTTCCATACAGTTCAATTTTCTGTCAGTTCTGGTTGTTTTTGTTTTTAAATTTGTTGTTGTCCTCCTTTTGGTTGTGCAAGGAGGTAAAGTGTATCTATGTATGACTCCATCTTGGCTGGAAGTCCTAATAAAATATCTTGACATGATTTACTGTATAAACAGTGTCAGACTTGATGAAAATGCTAATAGAGTTCTCCATTAAAGTTAGAAGCAAGATAAAGATGTCTATTATCAACACATTTTTAATAATATTTTTAAGGATTATCTACTATATGGAGAAAATAAATAAGTACAAATGTTAGAGAGGATATTACTATTTGCAAAAGATGTGATTCTACACCTGAAAAATTCAGGATAACTATTAAAATATTAGAAATAATAACAAGGTTTAATAAGGAGGCTGGTTACAAAATTAATATACAACAGCATATATCCATCTCCAGTCATTCACAAGTTATAATAAAAAAACAAGATGCCATTTATAGTGGCAACATCAAAAGTAGGTGAAATATCTAGGGATGAAATTAACTAGGAATATATAGAACTAATATTCAGAAACTTGGAATTCTATTAAAGATCTTAAAGTGATATTGAATCTAACCACTGTGCTGTACACCTAAAACTAGTACAAAATAATATTGAATATAAACTGCAACTGAAAAAAATAATAACATTTAAAAATCAAAATAATTAAAAACAAACAAAACAACCCAAAGTTCCATCAACAGGGGAAATAAATCATCTATGATGCACTCAGACTTGTATGAGGAAACAAGGAATTAGACTTAGATATACTGGTCTGAAGAGAAGTCTGTAAATCTCTCCGCTAAAAGGAAAAAGTAGGCTGCTGAGTAATGAGTATAGCACGTTACAAATCTTTGTCAAAAGCAGGAAAGCACACATATGTGTATGAGCTCTGATTTGAAGCGTCTGAGGGCACGGAAGGCTGCACACAACATTGTTTATACTGGTTATTCTGGGGATGTGGGTGGGCTGGAGGGATATTAATTTGTTTATTTTACTAAATATTTACACTGCTTGAGTTGGTACAGCAAATATATGTTACTTTGTAACTTAAAAACCCAATAAAGTAAATTCCATACCGAGAAAAATAATATTAAAAAAATAGAGAAGGCGCTTATACCCTTTGCAACAGCATGGATGGAACTGGAGAGCATTATGCTAAGCAAAATAAGCCAGGTGGTGAGGGACAGATACCATAGAGCTCACCTTTAACTGGAACATAATCAACAAAAGAAAAAAACAAACAAAATATAAGCAGATACATTGAAATTAAGAACTATCTAACAATAGCCAGAGGGGAAGGAGGAGAGGACTGTGGGGAGAAGGGTTTTCAGGAACTACTATAAAGGACACATGGACAAAACCAAGGGGGAGGGTGGAAGCAAGGCAGGGAGGTGGGTTTGGCTGGAGTGGGGGTGAGGGGAGGGGAAAAAATGCAGACAACTGTAATTGAACAACAATAAAGAAATTAAAAAAAATAAACATGTCAAACTAAGAAAATACGCTACTGTGAAATTCTTTATACATGTTCTTTAAATTAATCTATAATTTTGATATTTCAGTCAAAAAACAAGATGGGAGGTTTTGATCAAATGAAATTTTAAAAGTAACATGTAAAAATAAGCATATCATCTTTTAAAAGGACAAATAACAGGGTAAAATAATCATTACCAGAAATGTAAGCATGCTGAAATTTTAAAATATTTGTATTGGCACAGTAATAGATGAGTAAATAGATCAATCAATGTAATACACTAAAAAGAAATAGACCCTAATATAAATAAAGATTTTGTGGACGATAAATGTAGCAGAGGGGGAAGATGTATCATTCAAATTATGTAAAGACAACTTGCTACTCTTTAGAAAAAAATGGGAGGCAAATTTATTAAAGATTTGAATGTAAAAAATATGAAAGTAAATATAGGTGGGGTTCTTCATATAACTGCAGTATGAGAGACCTTGCTAAACATGAAAAATAAACCTGAAAACCATAAAAAAGAATAATACCTTTGACTCCTAAGAGATAAAAGTTAAAAATATAAACCAAATTATACAACGGTGCCAACCTCAAAAAGTATTTACCATGTGTTAGTAAAGGATTAATTACATATATGAATGAGAAAGGATAGACAAAGAACAAATCTATTACAAAATGGGTGTGCGATAATTGTGTTTCTAAAAACTGATTCTGAAGGTATAGTATGCATAGCTGTGTTCAACAGAAAAATAGTTGTAGTGTTATTTTTAACAGAAGGAAGGAAGCAGGGAAGGAGGAAATGGTGCAAAGAAGGGGACTGGGGGTCGAAAGAGGGGCAGACAGACAGACAGAAGAAATCTTTAAGAGGAGACTATTGATCAGGAATTAACTCAAGATCATTAAAATTTTTCTTAGAAAAATATAATATTTCTTTCTCTTTACATCCACATGTGTTACCTAAAAGGCTCTAGGTCTTTTAGAATTTCTATTTTTAAAAAAGTTTCTATTTTTATCGTACATACCTGCTTTGTATTACAAAAGACCTAAAGCAAGATAAAGTATATATGTAAAATTCAGTGAAATAGATAACATAAAAAGTCACATCAGTGCAAACAGAGAAAAAACATGAGAAAGCAAGCCCAATAAGTAAAAAAACATGGCAAAATGGCCTATGTTTTAAAAATGTTAGTTTACAAATTAAGTTCTTAGTTTCTTGGTGGCCCAAGCAAACAGGTAAGAGCATAGAAAAACTCACAATAAACAATATATATTTTTTAATGTTGAACAAAAATTTCCCTCACTCCTGAGTTTTGTTGACCTATCTTGCATGTTTTCTTAGATTACTTGTTGTTGAATTCTACAGGCATTGGACAATGTAATAAATGCATTTTTAACAATATTATCTCTATAATATATGCTGTCAGAGGTTAAAACTGAATGAACAAGTCCAGCTATTTGTATGACCATGTTCAGATGCCACTGTATGGGAAATATTTTGCTGGAAGAGGGGCAGATACAGAAGAAGTGTTTTAAGCCCCAAAAGTCAACAAAGTGTAGTGATTTGCAGATGAGTGTTTTCTCTGAACCTAGACTGCTGGGGAGAAAAGCTCAGCTCCTCCACCTCCCACACGTGTGATCTTTGGAGGGTTGGTTAACCTCTTTATGTCTCAGTTTCTTTTCTTTTTTTCTTTTTTTTTGTAAAATAAGGATAAAAATAATAGATAACTCATGGAACTGTGATGATTAAACTACTTAATATATGTAAAGTGTTAGAACAATACTTGATAGATAGAAAGAATCAAAGGAGTGTTAGCTAAGGAATGGTATGTTCCATCCGATTTACCTTAGAATCACACCCAGAATGCAAAAAAAGAAAATTGAAGATAAAAGCACACACGATCTTATTTCCAAGATGAATAATAGTTCCTTTTAATTTTGTACATTAACAAAATTCTAATTATCAATAAGTAGATGGTTATTGTACATTATTTTACATTTGTCCTTTCAGTTTTCCTTCTATAAATCCATCCATTCTGGGCATTTGCATGGTTCATTTTGTGGACAGAGAGGAATTGGATGGTTGAAAGTGTGGGAAGTCATTTTTATTAGGACAGCAGCAGTTTAGCTGGCACATTTAGAAGCATGACCTTTCCGTTCCTTGCTCAGAATTCAGGAGAGTTTCAAAGTTCCACGGAGCACTTTATAGACACCAGGTAACTTGGTTACTTAGGGAATAGCTTTCTGATATACCCAGAAGTCTTTTCACTGCCCCTGGACTTCCGTGTCAAAGACCAGTTTCATATTAGCCAGTGGCAGAGGCAGTGTGACCAGAAAATTTGGGCCAGCCCACCGCTGAGATGTGTGGTTCCGGTGGGGCCAGGAACCTGCCTGGTTAAAGAGCTAAGTCTCCGCATCAAAGGTGAAGCCTTCAGTCTTTTCTCTGTGGACCCAGAGGCCAGTGAGTGCAGAGTTACTTAGATTAATTTTAAAAATACACATTCCTAGGCCATACCTTGGGGATAATGACTTAGTCGAACTGGGTTCCAATTTTTAAAAAGCCCCAGGCAATTCTAATGTGTTCCCCCAATTGAGGATTATTACCTTGAAAATATAGGGGTTCTGTATTCATGTCCATAAATGCAAGTGGCCGAAGGGAAAGTTTAGCATGCAGAGCTTTTATAGATATCTTCCAGATTATTGGCTGAATATTGAGGCTCTTTAAGATCTGGACAACTGACTCAAATCCCCAGTCCAAATCACACAGAAAAACCAGTGCCTCCCTGCGATTTCTTCCAATTTGGGGATGTTATATTTGCCTCTTGACCTTTGACCCTAAGCTCCAGTTTCTGCTGAAATGAGTCAGCATTTGGCTTGTTCCTTGGCCTTTTGCATGCCTTCCTTACTCCATCCTACATCAAGCCAACTGTACAGCTAAGTTCCTGTCCTTAATGTTCACGGATTGTTGTGTATTTCTCAGAATTACAGGAGTTTTGTAGCGGATGGAATGGGGTCATGTTGCAGGGAGCCAAAATGATTCTGACTAAATATTAAACATACCGGATCTTAAGAAATGAGAGTCTTCAACGCCTTGTTGGGCTCCACTGGAGTTCCATGTTATTGTCCTCCCTCTTTTCTCTGCCTTCCTCTGACTCCTGATTTACCATTCATTAGTTATTTCACATAAACCAAACTGTGCTCATTTAAAATGTACAACTGGATGAGTTCTGACCATTGCATACACAGGGAATCCGCTGCGACAATCAAGAAGAATGTTGAAATTACCCACAAAACTTCATGTTTTTTTGCAATCAAACCTCTCTCCCTCCTCAGCCAAATGCAATCTCTACATGCAAGTGACTTCTGGTCATTGTAGATTAGTTTGCATTTTCTAGAACTTTATTAAATTTTATAAAAATAGCATTGTAGTATTTACTAGTTTGTGTTCCTCTTTTGCCTCTGGCTTCTTTACTCAGTTTAATGATTTTGAGATTCACCCCCAAGAATTCCCTCTTATTAATGAGTAGTAATTGCATGGATGCACCACACTTTGTTTATCCATTCACCCACTGATGAACGCTTAACATTCTTTCCAGTTTGGAACTATTGCAAATAAAGCTGCTGAAACATTTGTGCACAAGCCTTTGTGCAGACAGATGTTTGTATTTATCTTGGGTAAATACCTGGGAGTGAAATCACTGAGTCCATGTGATTGGTGTATGCTTCACTCCGGAAACTGTCGCAGTGGTTGTACGGTTTACACCACCACTGGCAGTGTGTTAAAGATGCTACATCTTTGCCAACGATGGGTGCTGCCAGGTTGGTTGTGTTTGTTTTAGGACTCACATGTGTATGTAGTAGAATAGTGTTTCATTTTTCAATTCTAGAATTTCCATTTGATTCTCTTGTGTATTTTCGCTCTTTCCTAAGAATCCTTGTTTTGTATTCATTACAAGTGTATTTCCTTTATCTCATTGGACACCAGCAACAGTGGTTTAAAAATCCTTATCTGAACGTTCCAACGTGTGGGATCACAGGGCTGGCCTCTGTTCCCCACCTTTTCCCATGACATCATGCCCCATTTTCTTGGTTCCTTACAGATTAATATTGCAGCAGACTGGACAGTATGAATGTTATTTAGCAGCATCTTAGAATTCTGTTATTTTTTAAAAAGATTGTTGATATTTTGTTTTAGCAAACAACTAATTTGATTAGATTCCAACTTAACCCCTTTCTCACCCGTGATGGGCACTGTCCAGAGCTCAGCTTGCACTTCTTAGCCTTGGCCGAAAGCTCACATGTGCATGTGTCAGGGGCCACCAGACACTCAGGCAAAATTACTTTCCAGAATGTGGGGCTCCCCTGTGGCTCTCTCCTTTCCAGGGTTCCCTCTTCACCCTTCTGCCCCTGGGGTTGACTTGTATATTTCCTTTGTTCTTCAGGACAGAAGGACAGCTGCTTTTTGTCTCACTTTCAAAACCTCTCTGCTTTTGCTCATTTTCCAATGCTTTCAAGGGGTTGCTTTTTTATTTTGTGCCATGTTCATAGTTGTCTGTGGGGTGGGTTCATCTTTTAGGGGCGGGTTCATCTTTTAGAGGCTTATGCCTTTATAAATAAAACTCATTTCATGCTATGAAGATAACTGTCTCTTACAGCTTTTTTGGTTGGTCATATTGCAACCCATCTTTTTAGTGTCTTACCTTCCACCCTCAAGTGATTGATAGTGATTTCTAAAATAAATATGGTCCTATATCTAAGACAAATTTGGATGCCAGCTATTAAGATAGATAATCTTCCTTTTTTTAAATATGTGTAATCCATCTACTAAGTCATTAATTCAAGATTTCCAGGTGTGAGCCTAGATAGGTGAACTTGGGGCAATAAACACAAGGAAGACTGAACATGAACGCTATAAATATTTTATTTTTCTACAGGCTGTAATCAATGGGGAAAAAAAAATACCAAGAGAGAATAGTCAGTGAGGTCCAGAGAATAAAATTAGTAAAAACCTTAACTAAATAAGAGAAGCAGCCCAGGGACAAAGTAGTTTTTCCCCAGTTGAGGCAGAGAAAGCCCCTATAATATCATAACTGGATAACTAGTAAGTGTAGTGGGGTCTGCCATCTATGACAAGGTCAGGGGCAGACGATGAATCATGCCATAAAGACTCAGAAAAAGAAGTGAAACTTTAAGTCATTTGCAGTGAGTTGATTATTTCCAGCATGACTTGGATTAGTCAAAGTGTGAAATAAGTTTGTACATTTGGTAATATGGTCACCTACCAATAGTTTGTGTTTTTTCTCCCTGAAGTGTTAGAGAAATAATCCTATTTTTGCCTGGTTTCAGTAGAAAGTATCTGTCACTCTCCTGCTATGTACTCATGTGTGCCTCCTGCTAGGGCACTCAGAGGTCACAGTTATACATACAGTACTGAAGGGACATACAGGGAGAGCTGAGGGGCTTTCCCAGGAAAAGAAGGTTTTCTTTTTTAAAGTAAACTGCTTAAAAACAGAAAGTTTCCTAGACCAATCTGATTATTACTTCATTAGAAAGGTTGAAATACCTATATAAACGTCCTCTTCTTAGATTCCCCAGGGTCACCGAATCACACATCATCTGCTCTTTCCTACACGTCCAATCCTGTGAGTCTGTATAGCCGCTCACGTCACGATGGTGCTAAAGATGTTCTCCATCATACATCTTTTTCTAACCTAAGCCCTGTCTAATCTCTGGTCCTCAGTCAAGCTGCTTAAAAGAATAATTTAATTTACATTTTCTGCCTTGACTTCTTTGTCTCTTAGTTACATCTTTGTCATTTAAAAATATCACTATAAATTATTTCAAACGTTCAAAAACGTTACATGTAATATTCGTATGAGCTGTGAATGTTTATACCTGTGGAGCCTTGAACCATCCTAAGAGAGTGTTACCAATGCCACTGGAGCCCCTGCCCACAATGGCGGCCCTCCCTCAGCCCCTTGGGGTTCCACCCTTCTGACCCTTCTGTTCGTCATTCTCTTTTCATTTGTTGTGGTTTTACCCACCTATGTGTATCCTTTAACAATTTGTGGATTTTTTGCATACTTTAACTTTGCATAATTTATTTCATGCATTTTCCAATATTTGCATTTTCTCCCACTTCTGTAAGACTTTATTCTTTTTGTTGCAAGTGGTGGTAGTATTCATTTTCATTGCTATATAATATTCCATTGCATGGCTATAGATTAATTAATTGTTCTGTTTCTGAATGTCATTTGAAATTCCTTCTGGGCTTGTCTTTATTTTTCTCTTTTCTCCACACATTTTTCCTGGGAGAGTTTATCTACTTTTGTAACTTGCACCTAATTTCCAAATTTTAATTTCCCTCAACTTCAGATTTAAGTATTCAAATTCTGCTGGGCATTTCCATTTCTGTATCTCACAAACACTTCAAGCTCACCACATTGATCCCTCCCTGATCTTCAACCTGCATCTCGTTCATTAGAAAATTCTGAAAATTTTATCTACAAAACATTCTGGAATCCATTCTCTCCTTTGCATCCCCTCTATTACTACCCAAGTTTACTCTTTTATAGTTCCTCTCTTGGGCTTTGGAAATAATCACCCAGTGAGTTTCTCTGCCCATATACCTGCCCTCTCAGTTACATCATTGATACAACAAGCAGAGTGATTTATCTAAAACACAGCTTGACCATATCATTTTCTAGTGGTAAAGACCCCCAGCTTTGCATCACCTGCACTGTGAAATCCAAGCTCCTACCTGACATCCAGGCACTTTACGGATTCCTCGTCCTGGTCTTCCCCCCTGTTCCTCCCTATTTACACTTTACACACAAAAGAACCAAGGATCTTACGGCTCTTCTTATACACTGTGTGATTTTCCCCCTCCACGCCTTGCATATGCAATTCCCTCTGCAAAGAATACTCTCTGTGTCTTTGCTGACTACTCTTTATCCACCCGGATTCAGCTCAGTCGTCACCTTATTACACCTGTTCCTAATTCTCTCACAGACCTTAATCCACTGTGCTATGAGTGTTGGTTTATATGTCTATGTTCTCTAACATATGAACCAGCAGATAGGATTTCCCTAATTCATGTTTGTATACTCAGTGTTCAGTACAGTGCCTAGTTCCTGATACTTTCTCAAAAGATGAAAATAGGACTGTGGACCTTAAAGAGAGAATAAAGATATTTCATCAGACCCTATCACAGTGACCCAGGAAATACCTCTTGAGACCACCAGTCTTCTCCTCCTCAATTTTCAAGCAAGTTTCTCATGTCTAATTAGCTTTTCCTAGTACTTAGAATGTACAACACATGGTCTCTGTATAGGAATACATATGAATACTATTGTAACTTGAGTGTGTCAACGTCAGTGTGTACAACACGTAGTGTCCCCAGTTATTACTATGAAATAAACTACTCCCAACTTAATGGTGTAAAACGACTACCATTTCATGGTGCTCAGAAGCAGCACAGGAATTCAGACAGGGCACAGTGGGAAGGTTTCGTCCTTGTTTTGTGATATCTGAGTCCTTTGCAGAAGCAATCAGGTTGGTGGAAGCAATCACAACTTCCTAAATCTGATCCTCTGAGTACTAATAAGTATGATGTCTGGAGGTCTGAGATTAATGTCTAGACTCATATATGAGGTTGTTCTTAAGAAGTCTTGCTGAGTGCCCATCTGGCACCCTTGGCTGGTGTCCCTCTTAGAGCCGTCCCCGACTGGGTGGAAAGATTGGTTTCTTATTGGCCTGGCTTACCTGGGAGATGTGGAGTTAGGCATTTGTAAAAAGAACACATTTCTCAGTTTCAAGTGTGGGGCTTTATTTGTTTTGGGGGCACCCCCAGCTCTGAAGCTTATCTGGGAATAATCATGACCTTCTATGATATATCTCAGGGCTTCCCTGTGGAGAACAAACTGTAAGGATTCTATTCCTATGTTCCCAAACAGTAACTTTCTATGATCTTGCTCTTTTTTTTCTTTCCCCTTTTATTATAGTCAAGTTTCTTTGGGTCATAGAGAAACAACATATTGCCTAAGGGGACAAAGTATTTTCTGTAAATGCACTCTTCTCCCTAAGGCCAAAACACTAACTTCTATTGGGGGATCTGTGCCCTTACTCAGTTAACACTGGAGCTTAGCCGCTGAGGCTGCCAGGAGTTTAGGAGCCCACCCACTTCCCCATCCTCATACGCCGAAGGCCCTTTTCACTGGCCACCCTCATTCCTCTTCACCATCTCCACTGTTCCTTCCTCTACACGGGGGTGAATTCTTCCTGCTTTCATCCCAGAGCTGGCTTCCTTCTGGACAGAGCTCCATGCATAGTCCCCTTTCCTGTGAGGATGGATTACGGGTAGCCCCTCTCAAAAGCCAGACTACTTTGTTCGTTGGTAAAGTTTCAGGGTATATTTCACAGTTTTCCAGATACACAGGCCTCTTTCTGAGCTACACAGAGATTTCTGAGTTCCTCTTCTTGGTGGCTCCTTTGCTCTCAAAGGTGCACCTATTGTTTGCCATCCAGCCTCAGGGCTGGGCCTCTGAAAAGGCCCCCATGGTGAAGCTCACTCAGGCTGGTTCTCTCGTTCCCAACATTTTTCTTTATCCAGTGTGTGCTTTGTGGTTTTTCCATCTGCTTCTTAGAGGAAAAAAATTAAACACAAAGGAGGGTTTAGCAGCTATGGGAGAATGACATAACAGGAGAAGAAGAGGTTGGGTCCTAAAATAGAAATCCCAGGAGGACAGGCCTCATAGACCCCAGGATTTAAGCCATTTTGCTATGGGAAAATTGGGGTTTGTTTTGATTTTGTTGTTGTTGTTGTTTGTTTGTTTGTTTTCTATTACCTTCTGTCTCCATAGATATTGTTCTACTTCCAAGTAGGGTGCTGGTTGAGCTGTTTTGCTCAAAGGGAGTGGGAAATGACTGAAAATCTGGTTAGCAATTCTTATGCACCAAAGTAAGCAGATTTGTCCCATGGTAATTGGTTCCTGCTGCCGGGGTTGGCTGGGCCTGCAGTGCGGTGACAACAGGACTCCTGGCCCCCCATGTTGGTTTCCAAATGGGATCATCCCGAGGGCAGCAAAGCTGCTTCCTTTTGTCAGGCTCTTCTGGTGCATCCCTTACACTAAGTGGGCTGCAGCTCTGCCATATGGGCTGTGAATGGCGCAGCTGCCCCCGCGCAGCAGCACACCCAGGGCTGGGGGAAGTGGGCGTGCGAAACAAATGGTGCCTGTCTCAGGAAGAGCAGCACACTGTTTGTCTGGGAAGCTCCCTGGGGCTTAAGTACACACTGATGGAAGCCAAACAAGATGTCTGAGAAACCTTACCTGCTGCAGGCCCAGAACTGCCTCAGGTATTTGTCGAGCACATGAAGCTACCCTCCTTGGGGATTAAGTGCTTTGGCTGTTGAATGGGTTACTTACAGATGTGGACTCTGGAGCAAGACTGGGTAGCAATGCCTCCTGCTACTTTATAACAGCATGAACTTGGGCAAGTTAGTGAACTTTCCTGAGCCTCCAGTTTCTGATTTGTAAGTTGTAGATGCTAGTACCCATCTTAGAGGGCTGGGATCAACCCTTAGAGGGTCGTCATATTACTCAGTAAAAGAGCATAGCCATTGCACTCACACAGACCTGGGTAATGATCCTGGCTCTACCATCTACTGGCGGTATGACCTTGAGAAAGATCTTATCTTCTAGACCCTCAGCTTGTTCGCCTGCACAATGGCTTAATGATTATTTCCTAATTGGTTGTTATTAGAATTAAGTGGCAGTTTATGACCAAAGGAAGGCGTGTAGCAGCTATCAGAGGCATGAAATGCTGGCTCCCCATTCTTTATCTGCACAGCTTGCTCTCCCTCATCTGGCACCTGTGTAGAAAGTGATTTCCCCGCCACCATCACCAATTTGTCAAGGCCAACGTCCTAGGACGTGCCTGCCAGCACCCTGCTGCGGGTTTTATGTTTCCAGTTCACAATTGCAGCATGGAATGGATTTTCCACCTGAGGTGGCAAGAAGAAAAGGTGCATTAATGTGGAGCCTTCAAACTATACAGTCACGAAGACCAATAACCATCCCTGAAAGGCATGAGCCCAGGATTTATATGTGTGATAAGTTGCAGATCTAGTTCATTCCTTCCAGACCACCACAATGAGCTCAAAAGAGAACGTATGAAAGTGACTTCCCTCTGTCTACAAATATGGGGCCTCAATTGTAGAATATACAATAGCATATAAGCTAATCCTGAAGGGAAGAGACATTTGACAAGAGAAGAAAAAGGCAGAATAAAGGAAAAGAAAACAAAGGGAAACTCAAGGATGGCAACTAAAACAGAAAATTTCCAAAAAGAGTTCAGGTCCACGGAGGCAGATAAATTAGTACAGTGGCAAAGGGAGAACAGGAAAGGCAGAGGAAAGGAGTGAGGCCAAGTGACATCTCTTTGTTCTCTTCGTGGCTCTTACTGAGTGAATGGCTCTGAAACAGAGAGAGACCATGCAGGAAAAGCCCGGCTGTCCAGAATTCCTCTTTCCCAGCGCTGCTGATAGGTCTGCTAGGCTTCCCTGAGGCGCCTGAATAGACCTGGGCAAAGAATGCCTCAGGTGTCCCACCTGTCCTAATGTCACTGATTGTAGGAGGCTAAATTCTGTGACTAAACCTCAAAGCAGGGTGACAGCACTGGGACTAGGCGCTTGAGGCGAGAATCAGGGTATTGATAAAAGGCAGACATAGAGGAATTGTCTTGGGCATTCCAGGGCCGGCTCAGTCAAGGTCAGAGCTCTGACCTGAGGGCATAGGGCACCCTGAAGCCTCTCAGAGCTGTTATTTACATTGGACGCTTAGGAGTACCCGAGAGTCAGCATTTGGTCAAAGAGAGAAGCAATACTTATTTCTTTTATTTTTCAGATGGGAAAAGTGGGTCTAGGTGTTATTCGAATCATAGAATATTAGAAATTGAAGGGATCTTACAGGTTATATAAGCTTACCAGAGGGATTTGCAATGGCTCACTACAAACAGAGACACCTAAATACATATATGGATGCTGTTAGCACAGACTATAAAGGTGAAAGGGACAGAACAAAAGAAAGAGACAGAAACAAACCCAAACCCCAAACTCCTCCTTAAAATTGATAGCAATTGGAGCTTTAAGCTTCCTAGCAACGAAGACAAACAAATGACCTTCAAGATTACCTAATCCAACCCCCTCATTTTATGGATTAGGAAATGAAGGCCTAGATTATTCTTTAAAAGCTCTTCATCAATGAAATGTGTTTCTGTAGTTTCTATAGCTAAGCATGGAATTATTTCCACTTTACTGTTTCCAATTGATTTTTTTCAAAATGGGCTTTTTCATGAGACACCGCTGACCTCCCAGAAACCAATTATGCATCAGAGCAGCACAGAAAGCGACAGGAAAGTTAACCTTCAAGGAGCTATAACAGCTCACACAACAGGAAAATGATCCTTTTACTGTGAGTACCATTCTCCAGACCATCTGCAAGCCACAAATTCCAGGAGCCCTCTCTGCTTCCTTCAGTTGAATTACCCCAAAGCCTTTGATTCTCTTACCATTCTCACTCTGCGGTTCTTATTTCCCCCTGGCTCTCCACTTTCACTCATCGTTTTGGGCTTAGGACAATGTAAGAGGAGCCTCGCAAAAACCTGGGTTTGATGTTGAGTATTTGCTAAAACTTACTTCAGGCATGGGCAGTCAGTTTAGCAGGTCATCTGACAAGTAAGTGATGTACATGAGAGTGGACCTCCCACCAATCCTTCCTGGTGCACCAGTCAGTTTTTGAGAGACAACAGCTGAATGAACCCATGGAGGCCTGAAGCTTCAGAGGCTGGAGAGAAGAAATCCTATTGAGAGGGGCCCCTGCTGTGTCACTGAAGTGATGGGAATTTTGACCCTTGGCTGCCACCAGCACTGTGAGAAACATTATGAAGTAAAGAAAAGTCTCATCATGGATTCTCTGCCCATGAGTTTCCCTACTCAAGGCTCAGTACCGGATCTGCTCTGGCTCTCCTGCTTTTTCTTCCAGCTGCTCTGGCAGCAAACCAGCTCTGTGTGGGTGAAAACACCTTCATACAGATACAGCCTGGCAGTATTTCACCTCACCCCTATGCTGGTTACCTCTTGCTCTTCATTTCAGAGCTTCTCTGCTCAGCACCTTGCATGTGTGACCTGTGGTGTAAACCTTTGATCAAGGAGAAATAGAGGCAATTTATAGCACTTTGTGGTGGAGAGCCCTCCACCTAGGACAAAGCAACCAATCTCGTTAACGGTGACTGTTTTCATCAATGTATTTTGGATTGTCTCTCCCTCCGTCCCTGCTTCATTCTCCTTACCCTCTTTCTTGTCCTATGAAGTTCCCTAATGAATTGAAAGCAGGAAAGCCTCTGATTCAGGCTCATATTCCTGGGGAACATGGGCATGGACAAATGCTCACCTGTAGGCCATTTCTCCTGCTTTCAGTTAAATGGTATCAAGCTTTTCTGGTTAGGCTCACTAAGAGATGAGTCAGTGTCTATGGCTGGTTAGATTTTTAAGTTTGACCCCCTTAGACTGGATTTGCCTTCTTTTGGAATAAGAACCCTTATTTTCTTCTGGCAATCATCTCTTGACTATTCCTGGTTTTGCCGGTCCAATGACGTTTATTCCAAGTCTAGCTTAAGAGTGAACATGTTGTTAGGTTTCAGCCAATCAGAACACTCTACACCCCCTGACCAGCAGCTGGTCAAAGATCATCACCTGATCCAAACTTGAGCCAATATGACACAACATAAATTTTTCCTAGGACTGGTGAATGAGACACGTATTTTCTTTTCCATTGTACCTGCAGGCCTGAATTAGAAAATGTACTAGAGCTGGTGCAGCCATCTTCTGGGGGAAAGCTACCTCACGATAGATCCCACATGGGATTAAGCAGAGCTCAGAGGAATCAGGATCTGGTGGCATAGCTGGACCACACTCTTTCCTCCCTTCCTCCATCCCTCCTCAACAAGCTGTGACTGGGGCCCTAGACTTTTGTTTTCTTGAGACAGTACATTCCCCTTGTTGCTTAAACTTAGTTTTCCACTTTGCTGTTGTTCATTTGCAACCTAAGGAATCTTGGCTGATGTATGAAGCTCTTCCCACCTCAAATCCCTTATTTTTATAGTCCGTCTTGGTTGTCACTGAGAACTGTTTTCTCAAATTTAGTTTTATCAAATGTTGAGGATAGCGAAAGGATATTTGTCAGATTTAAAGAATAGCTATCAATCAAACTCCCAATTATTCGCCACCCCATCTAAGAAAAACATGACTGTTTGAAGTTATTTGCAGCCTCTCCTAGATTCTAATCCTTTTTCTACTCCCTCAGAAGTAGCCACTATCTTGAATTTTGTTAGTTTCCCTTGTTTTCTTTATAATTTTATTACGCATGCATCTCTAAATAACTTATTGTACTTTTGCACAATTTTAAAATTTATATAAATGCAATCATACTGTCTATATTCTTCCTTGACTTTCTTTTTAACTCAGCCCTGTATTTTAGGATTCTTTTTTTTTTTTAAAGATTTTATTTATTTATTATTAGAGAGAGGGGAAGGAAGACAGAGAGGGAGAGGAGAAACAGCAATGTATGGTTGCTCCTCACATGGCCCTCACTGGGGACCTGGCCTGCAACCCAGGCATGTGCCCTGACTGGGAATCGAACTGGGACCCTCTGGTTCCCAGCCCGCACTCAATCCACTGGGCTACACCAGCCAGGGCTGTATTGTAGGATTCTTTCCTCGTGTTGCATGTAGCTACAAGGCATTTATTTTTGATGTTATATGCAAATTTTATTTTTCCTGCTATTGATATGCATTTTTATACCTAGACTTGTTTGTTTGATAATACAAACAGTTCTGCTGTGAACATTCTCGCACATGCGTCCTGGTGCACATATCCATAGGTTTTTTTGGGTTTATACCTGGAAGAAGAATCCTCCCTTCTTCCCCTGCACTTTTCCATTTACTGTGAGTACAACTTCTTCTTTAGAGTGGTGGCTTTACTACTGTGCATTCCGTGAAGAACTATGGTTTTTCATAAAGTACCCAAAACTTGAATTGATCAGACCTGACTGTGTCAGTATGATTGGCTATGAAATTGTATCTTTTGTGTGGTTTCAACTTATATTTTTTTTGCTGATCAGTAATTATGTTGATATCATAACTACATCAGAAAGATTTGATTAATGTTTCCTCAAAAATAAAAGAAATTATTACATATTAACCATTTTTTATCTTAAAGTGAGCACCTGATAGCTTTTTTAGGTAATTAATTGGAAAACCAACAAAAGAGCAAGACCGTTCACAGGTAATTAGAAAGAGTGAGGAATATGTAGTGGCTGATGCTTGGATGAGACGGCTGACTTCTCTACAAAACGAGTTATCATCCTAGAGTGTAATAAAACTCCAGTTTGGGGGGTTATCTCTCCTTTTTACAGAAGTCTTTTGCATCTCTGCCAAACAATTTTTTTTACATTCCTTTACACAAGAATCATTTGCCTTACTGTAAGTTTTTTATGTTATAATCTGTATTTACAGAGTTGAAACCTACTCTAATCAAAAGTAAATAAGTCAAAGAAAGAAAAGCATTCCAAGAGGAGAGGCTGGCACCGTGTTTCTGCAAAGAACCAGACAGTAAATATTTGGAGCTTTCTAAGCCATATGGTCGCCGGTACACTGCTCATCTCTACCCTTGAAAGTGGCAAAAGAAAACATGAGCATGGCTGTTCCCATTAAATTGTATTTATTTACAGAAAAGGGAGCTGCTGTTTTTGACTCACGGTCATAGTTTCCAGAGCCCTAATGCGGAGAATCGGGTAATCTGCAGGCCAGCCTGCCAAAAACACTCAGAAATGCACTGAAAGAACATTCAGTAATCTCTTCAGTCTACTTTTATGGTTAGGTTATTTTTATTAGCAGTTTCCCCTTAAATCATAAGGTCTAAAGATTATTCTTGTTCACAAAAAAGCTGACCTCCTTGTGTTTAAGCCTAATGCATTTACATAGTTGCAGTAAAAGGCGTTCATTTGTACTTACCAGCCACCTTTTAATACTGTCAGCAAATCTAGAGCCCTGTGGTGTTAAGCAATTGTAAGTCCAGAAACTTAATTTTTGTCCAGAGAAACAAAATTGTTTCTACTATTTCAGAGATATTGTTCAACGCTCTTATTTTCTCTTCTAATTTGAGACCAGGGAATGAACCCCAAGATATTCATCTCTACCAGTTTTGTCTGCAATGCCTATAAATATATATGGTTCCTGGCAAACTAGGAACTAACCTTACTTACCACCTAGAAGGACTGGAAGTTTTAAATAAGAAGTCAGCAAACTTTCTGTAATGGGCCAGATTGTACATATTTTAGACTTTGAGAATCATGAGGTCTCTGTTGCAACTACTCAACTCTTGCTGTTGTAGTGCAAACGCATGGTAAGCGGCGTGTTAACAGATGTGTGTGCTTGTGTCTGATACAACTGTATTTACAGATGCTGTTATGGGCTGGCTTTGGCCCGCAGGCCATAGTTTGCCAATCTCTGCTTTAAGCCATAGAACAGGTACCAGCCAACTTCATAGAAGGTAGAGATGTCATAGAAGGTAAAGAACAATATTCTAAGACAGATTTGTCATTCAAACAGAGAGAAAACCTAATTGTAGTTTTGTACCAATATAGTATCTGATACTAAAGACATCCTAGCTCTTTTAAAAACCTCTTTTGAATAAACTTAACCACCTTTGGCAAAATGTTAGCAGATTTTATTCCTTGTTTCGTGCTGATTTTTTTACATGGACTGTCATCCAAGGAAAGTAAAATTTCCTTCTTCAACAGGAATTCAGATTTTGTTTTTTTACTATCCTCTTTCACATTTTAGAACAACCAGTCACTTAATTTTAAACAAAGTGATCCTCTTTTTTCATCTAGGAAAGTGAAAACACATCTAGTGATCTCGCATGTTAAGTTGTACCTCTGTGCTATTATGGCTCCTAGTAGACTCTCACTCATGTTTGCTAATTATAACTTTCAGCAAAGTAGGAAACATTTATTTGACAGAAAAACTAGGAGGTAGGTGACAATCATCACATACAAGCATTTTAACAGACCTGCAAAACTCATTTACACATATGACTTCCGCAGCACAAATATCTTTTTCACACCTTTTTATCTCTCTAAAGTACCAAAAATGAATACTTTGGTTAACATTATGCAGGGATATGGTCATTACATAATATATAAAAATAAGAAGCTAAGGAGCAAACACTATATAGCAACACCACCACAAAATCAATTGAAAAAACCAGGTTCTCTGTTATCTCTCACCTGGTGCGACCAGAAGCCAGTCTCCATTCGATAGATCATGGGATAGTTGGACCGTGAAAACCAACCTGCCCACCAGTCATTGCTGCCACCAATGCAACCACGTGCAAGTCAGCCGAGACCCAGAAGCAAAGACAAAAACAAGCACAGAATTTAAAAGGAAAAAAACCAAGAAGGAAACAAAAAGAGAAAGATTGAGAGGCAAAAGAAACCAAACTTTATTGTCTCTGAGGATTCATCCTAAAAGTCGAGATGTGTTAGGCCTAAAATAGCCCATGAGGAGCACCTCTTGGGCAACCAAGTTTCATTAGCTACACAAGGTAAGCCAACTGGACACTTCAGTAGGAACTCCCAAATTGCCAAATATAATTTTCAAAGTGTTAAAAATCATGACTCTAATGCAAATATAATGAACATGTGTTAAAGATTTATGTAGTTCATTCATGATAGAATCAGCTAGCTGATAAGCCTGTCCTCTAACCTCCATTTAAATATTTATTAGCTCATTTCTCTGCTCAAAACCTTCAGTAAACTCTTTTTTCTTTGTTTGTTTGTTTGTGCTTTTTTTCTTCACATGTTTGGCATGGAAAATAGAAAAGGTGAATAAAATCTTGAATCTCTTGGAAAGCACATTCACAATGAATTTTCTGCATTATTATCAAGTCTTTGAAATCCAAATGCAGAGTTTTCTTACTATGCTGTAATTATCTCTGCTGAGACACAATGCTTGTCTTCTAGGAGCTAATAAAAACTTTGGAAACATGAACAAACAGTGAATACATAAGAAACCCAAGGTAAAAACTCAGTGGTCACTATGGGCTGACTTAGTCATAAAAATTCATAAAGCAGGCAGGAGCTGAATGGGTTTCTGAAAGTAAAGTCTTCAATCAGAGATGTTTAATAGAAATAGACACCTCCAGATTTCATTCCCTGTCATTTGGGGAAGATTTAAAATGAGGAGAAACTGAATTCTCAACTGACAACCAAAAAGTTGTCGTTTGGTGTTTTTCACCGCTGCTAGGTTTTACCTTTCAGAATAGTTGAATTATAAAATATTCCCTGCAGATTCATATTATCTACTTCTCATTTTTATTATGAAAGCTCTAGACATGAGCAAGTGGTAAATTAATCCAATGTCCTTCCTCCCAAAAGTGAAATAAGTTTGTATATCGGCTTTAAGACAATACAAGGAAAACATCATTTGAAACTGAAACAACAATGGAAAAGAAAAGGGCAGCAGAGATTGAGAGATGTAGAAGGAAAGGGGGGGTGGGGGGAGAACCATCTTTTCTGCAAGATTTTAAGAAACGATGGAAGAAATCATCTTCTAAATAAATAGTGTAAGGCTGAGCAAAGCGTGACTCAGGGACTTAGCAGGTCCCCAAATCCAAGATGTGGCTGGAATGACTACAGACTGAAGACAAGGTTGGAAACTTGAGAGAACCTGTTTAACATCAATTCTTAATAGGTTGGATCAAGGTAACCACAAAATGTGCAAGGTGAGCAAACGAGACTGAGTGCTTGTTTCCAAATAAGTTTTTGATTCCTGAGCTCGTGGTTGTTCTCACCTTTATGGAAGAAAGGAAATACATCTGCAGATGAGTTCCCTGTCGATCCACCTAATGTGAAGCTTCTCTGAAAAATACAGAATGCTCTTTAAATGAAAAGTTAATAGCAAGTAGGTAGAAATCTCTCCCCAGAGCAATCTTTTTATAAGAACATGAAACAAATATAACTTGACAGTTCTTTTCATTAAAAAGATTTGAAGCTTAAATTTGGATTTTATATTATTGCAATTCTCTTGCCAAGCCCAAGTTTAGGCTTTCTAGCTATTTTGTTTTTATTTCCCATTAGTTGTATCTTTACTCCCCAAGGGATGTTGATTATGGCCAATAATTAACAGACACATTCATTAATGAATTATGGCGAATTTTTAAAGGCAGGGGTCCTGTGGCCTCCACATATCATAATTCAATAGGTCTAGAATAGGAAATCAGCATGTATTTTAAATACTATTTAGACTTTCTGGTCATCAACAAATATAGGGACTACTAACTAGGAGTGTGGGAACAGAATTAAGGACATGGGTTAGCCTGCTTATCCTGGAATGTGCATTCCACAGGTGAGTTATAGAGGCAGAGGAGCTGCAGGAAGTTGTATCAAGAAAGAGAAGGTGTACTAAATTTTTGGGATAAGTGTAAATAAAACTTACTAAATGGTCTGAGGAGCTTATATTTGTGGCAGTAATGAAGATAACAGAGAGATCTTTCAGTTAGTCTCATGATAGCCAAGATTGAAAGTCCAGGTATTCCCTTGGGACTCTTAGGACGAAGCTGCAACCAGCTGGATGTGGTGATAGCTGTGGAATTTCATTCTCTTCCTCAAGGTGAAGAAGGGCCAGCAGGTATTTTGTATGTATACTGAATGCAGTACATTCCCCCTGACCATAAGATCAGGGTCACATATCAAATGATATCTACAGTATCTTTCTGAAAAAAGGTCAAGTTTAGGGACAAAATATTTTTAAGTAAGGCACAATTCGTTTTTACTTGTAATTACAAGTTGCTATCAACTTCTAATTCAAAACTTAGTGCACTATTTTTATTGTTGCTCAGTTACAGTTGTCCTAATTCTTCCCCCCAGTGTTCCTGCACCCTGCCCACCTCCTCCCCTGCTCTCTCAGTCAATCCCCACCCTGTTGTCCATTGCCATGGGTCCTTCACATGTGCACCTTGACTACACGCTTCCCCCTCTTAGTTGAATGTTCTTGATAAGAGGATATGAGAAACTGAAAAGTGAGCCAGGTTAAGAGTTACCACAGTGAGAATACAGATATTAACTAAGAAAATAGGACCTTCTGTGCCTGCTGGTGTGTTGAATCATGCCACAACCCTTCAAAGATATGTCCGTGGCTTACTCCTCAAAACCCGTAAGGGTGATCTTACTTGGGAAAAGGGTTTTTGCAGATAATATTAAACTGAGGATCTTAAAGTGAGATCCTCCTGGATTAACCAAGTAGGTCCTACTCCAAAGCAAGTGTTAAAAGAGAAACACAGAGTGGGAGCACAGGAGAGGCCATGTGAAGACAAAGGCAGAAATTAGTGATGCAGTCACAAGCCAAGGAATACCTGAAACCACCTGAAGGTGGAAGAAGCAAGAAAGGATCCTCTTCTAGAGTCTCCAGAAGGAGCACAGCTCTTACCAACACCTTGACTTTGGACTCCTCACTTTCAAAACTATGAGAGAATACATCTTAGTAGTTTTAAGCGACTCAGTTTATGCTAATTTGTCATAGGAGCCCTAAGAAACGATAACATGCCTCCCTCAGAGTTTCCTGCAATGTGTGCGATGGAAGAGGAAAGGGAGATGAGACCCAGGAGGAGGGAAGCCAAGGTCTGACATTACTGAGAATGGCAGGTGATCAGAGTGACAGCAGAGGACCACACTGGAGATGGAGCACTATCTGTGAGGTGGACGTGCTAGTTGTGCAACCAAGGAAACGGGGAACAGCACAAAAGCCATGGCAGAGGAAATAGAAAGAGGCGACTATAGCGAATCTCAGTGGCCAGATCTGCTCTGGATTGTTCCTTGGAAATGGAGGGTTCATGGATATAAATCTCCCATGATTCTTCTGGTGGGAACTCCAGGGCCGAGATTACTGCATTGCGCCCCTTGTCTCAAAAATCCAGTGGGTAAAAGGAGGGCAGCACCACGTTGGGAACACAACACTTATCCATTAAATATTAGTGCCAGTTTTTCCTGAGTTATCCTTGGACCACATCACTCTGTCAAGCAAAACCGAAATGCTTCCTGAAGGAATAATTGCTAGAAAAGGAAAAGCGGCTTGGAAGAAATCTACATTTTCAGATGTTTATTCAAACTTCCTCCTGTGTAGAGTGAACAGAAGAAATATGTCTCCAAACAGTCATGTTAGAAGATTAAGTCTCAGTTCTCATCAGGATCAGATAAACACACAAGAGTACCCTAGACAGACTAATACCTTTAAACTAATATTTCTTACTTATTTTTCACTGTTTTTTTAGTAGAGGAGAGAATAAAAAGGTTTCTATTAATAAATATCTTGACAGGATTTGATACAAAATTTTTAAAGAGACTTTTTTGCTTACTAATTTACTTAAATTTGCTAGGACAAAATTAATATGCATGGAAAAACAAAGGAACACATTTGGAAGAATTATTTTTCCATAATTCTTTGTTCTCCAATTTACATTCATTATTTTCAGGAGCAGATAACATCTTGGGACACATATTAATGATTTAAAATATAGGTAATTAAAGGAAGAATTTAATTTGATAAACCACACTCCACTGTTTTGTTCAGAACTTCAGCTAACTACTATTGTCAATATCAGTAACAGCAACAAAAAAAAACTAAACAAAACCAAAAAAACCCAGACTATGTCAGCACTAAAAAGGGATGTTTTTAAACATCTGCTGTAGAGTCACCTATTTCTGCAGGTTAGACTTAATTTGTTGGCCTTCGACTTTCACCAAAGACTTGTACCTATTGACAATTAAAAGCCTGTGAAAATGCTTCTCTAGTGGTCCAAATTGTCACCATTATTCAAGAAACAGTGCCTATCCTGCAATTTCCAATAATACTTTAATGCTGTTTTGTTCACACAAATCCTCTCCTTTCAAGCTATTGCAACTATTGCATATGAGTAAATTTTGGAACTTCGCTAATTAAAATTTTTATTAAAACTTTGAGTTCATGAAGTGCTTATCACAAATTATATAGCATTTTAATCATTATGAAAAAACTTTGAAGCAGGTTTCTTATTATTTTCTAATTTCAAGATAATGAAACTTCAAGTGATTGGCTCATGGTCACACTGCGGGGAGCTGCGGTCCCCGGGGTCTACCCTGGGCGACTCGCGCATTTATTCTTTCCCCAGCACTGCACTTTGTTGATTCTAAGTTGCATTTGTTTGTTTACATGTTAATGCCTCTGACATTGGCATGATGTGTTTAATCGGCACTGTAATTTTTCTTAAGGGTACAAAATATAATGATGTTTCTGACAGTAATGCTATCCTAAATTAGATGGAATATTTTATTCAATCAGGGCTTACCACATGCCAGGAACGGCACTGGGTACTGGAAATAAAACTGTGAGCAACTGTCAAGACAATGTTGGAAACTTGGGAGAACTTGCTGAACATCAGTTCTTAATAGTCCTCACTCCTGTGCTATTTCCAGGGTTCGACTCCGTATCATAATACCACCCAACCCTAGCCTGCTGGAAATTGTTTTTATTTTGTCCCATGTGTTAGAAGAAGTCATCTTAACAAGATTACAAACCACTTGAGGTGCTGTGTCTGACCAAATTTTCTTCCTACTAAGCAATCCATAATACCTTTCCGATGTATTTTTTTTCTGATACTTATCCTGACTTTTCACACCAAATAGAAGGGGTCCTAGTTGGTAGAATCATTATTTTGATTCATGCTTTTTAAATAGTTTCTTTAGAACTTAGGAGATCACAGCTGGGCCAGTGATATGGAGACACATCTCTGCAGTTTTGCCGCACTGCAACTTGCCAATGTTTAGGATCTCATGCCTTAGGATCAGAGGAGGAGTTGACGGGTGGCTCCCCTCGCCCACGTTTACTGCCCCAAAGCACTGCTTATTTCTGCTGGGTTAGACTACATTTGTTGGCGTTTGACTTTCACCAAGGCGTTGTACCTATTGACAATTAAAAGCCTGTGAAAATGCTCCTCTACTAGTCCAAGTTGTCACCATTATTCAAGACCCAGTGTCCGTTCTACAATTTTCATTGCCAAATCAAAGACAAAACTGAAGGATCAAATGCAATGAGGTTCTGAGAAATATCACAGCGAGAACCCTGAGCTCCTAACTAGCTGTCAGTCTCTAAGCCTCCATTTACTTGTCTCTAAGATGAACATATTACACTGAATGATCTCCAAGTCCCTCCTGGCTTTAACAGTATAAGAAGTGAAGGCCGGCTAAGGCTTGGTTTTATTTTTCCACCATGTGCTTCCAATTAAGGCTTATCATTCAGCAGATGCTGGCCGCCTAATTAAGGGATGTGACAACAGTTGGGTAAGAGGTAACTCTGGAAGGCCCCATGTCAACGGAACAAGTGTGGCTTTCACAATTACTTGTTAATCATTGTAGTGGTGTGACATAGATGAGGCTGGTGATTGAATGCTCTTCTGAACCCCTGTCTCTTGATGAAGGACAGAGAGCATGGGGAAATCGGGAAGAATTATGGTGGACAAATAGGATTTTATTACCGAGATCCATTTACAGTCCCTGTGCTGCTTTTCTACCCAGCTCACGTCTCATGGCCAAGTACGAGACTGATGTGAACAAGCAGCAAATTCATCTTCCAAGCCAGTGCCATGCTAGGGATCTCAGGGGAGGTCACTTCTGATAACTAGAATTAACACACAGGATGGCAATTGCCCTGCTTTATTTTTGTTTATGGTAAATCTTGATGTGATGATGCACTTGCTTGTATGTGCCTTTGTTTGAAATGATATTCCATAGGAAATAATCAGATTGTTTCATATATGCAAGGCTAGATTTTCTTTCTCTGGACACTTCATTTTTGAAAAGGGGCCAAGGTGTCCAGAATCCTTAAAAAGACCTGGGCGATGATGCCTTCCAACTCACCCTTGTTTATTGAAGGCTGGGAAGTAGAGCAAGTAATACAATCAAAACACACACCAAAGCCAAAAGCAAAGTTAGAAGGGACCTAGAGATTGCTGTGGTACGATTGCTGCATTTTAAGAATGTGGTCATATGATTTGCCCAAGGTTGGTTAATTCTTGAACCTATGTCCCCTGTTCTCAGTTCAGTCTTCTTGGCCCACTAGTTCACCTCCCAGAGGCCATGTCTGTGTGAAGTGATGAGGTACAGAACTCTGCAGTCAAAAAAGTCTCCCCCGGGTGTACATGCATCCTATCATGAAGTGCCGAACTGGGAGTCAGAGTTTGCCCAACACAGTCACTGTCTCAGGAACAGAGGCAGGAAGGGAGGTGTAAGAAATGGAACGCTAAGGTGAGAACACTTCCATCGATAGAAATAAAAAATTAGAATATCCCCTGAGACTTTTACTTCAGTGATTTGTTTTTATCTTTTCAAGTTAGAAGGAGAAGTAATAATGTTGTGGTGAGCAACCAAGCGTGGCATCAAGCAGCGAGGTTCTAGTCTTAGCTCTTTCCTTTGCCAGCTGAGCATTACAGCACAGCAGAAAAAGTCTTGGGTGGGAGTTAAAATGGAGCTAGCGAGTCATTCTACAGCACCTGCCCTAAACATGTGTGCAAAAATGTCTGGGAGGTCTACATCATTAAAGATATTATATACAGATATTTATTGTGCATAATATAATCAATATATTAACTGTATTTTCTATAGTTTATAGCTAATATGTAGATATTTCCTCTATATCTGTCTGTCTGTATGTTTTTGACAAAGAAAATGTTTAACAATTTTAGTTCAGTCACATATAGTTTCTAGAAACACCTAGAAAGGAAATGATATAATGTGCTTAGCATATACTAATTGCTCAGTAAACATATTTTCATTTTCTGAGCGGCTTTGCATAATTTATTTATTCTCACATTCTCCATTTCCTCATAAAAAAGAGAATGATGCTAACTACAAGCCATAAAGTATTAAAATTAAGTGTAATAAAATATGTGAAAATGCTATAGAAATGAAAGGCAACCTTAGAATATAAATTCTGAATATAATGGCATAAAGAACTCTATACAACCATTGAAATTATAATGTGGTGCTACATAAGTTGACTTGAAATCAAATAATATTACTCCACAATAAGATACAACCACACACTCATCAGAATGGCTAATTTTTTTTTAATGAGAATACCAAATGCTGGCAAATGTGAAGAGAACCTGGATCACTCATCCAGTGCTGGCAGGAAGGTAAAATGGTGCAGCCGCTCTGGGAAAGAGATTGGTGGTTTCCTGTAAAACTAAATATACAATTGCCATGTGAACTAGTCATTACACTCTGAGGCATTTATCCCAGAGAGATGAAAACTTACATTTACACAAAAATCTGTACATGAATGTTCCCAGCAGCTTTATTTGTAATATTCAAACACTGGAAACCACCCATATGTCTTCAGTGGATGAATGGTTAGACAAACTTTAGATGTTGATAGCATAACCTAATATGTAACCAAAAAAAATAAAAAAAACAACTGCCCTGGCTGGTATAGCTCAGTGGATTGAGCGCGGGCTGGGAACCAAAGGGTCCCGGTTCGATTCCCAGTCAGGGCACATGCCTGGGTTGCAGGCCAGGTCCCCAGTGAGGGCCATGTGAGAGGCAACCATACATTGCTGTTTCTCTCCCTCTCTTTCTCCCTCCCTTCCCCTCTCTCTAAAAATAAATAAAATCTTTAAAAAAAAAATACTGATATACTCAACAACTTAGATGAATTGGCAGGGCATTATGTTGAGTAAAAATGCCAGTCTCCAAAGGTGAAATACTGTACGATTCTATTTATATTAAGCATTCTTAAAATGGCGGTGTCATAGAACTAGAGGACAGATTAGTGACTGAGGGGGTGCAGGGGTGTCCAACCACAGCCCACAGGCCACAGGCAGCCCAGGATGGCTATGAATGCGACTCAACACAAAATCATAAATTTACTGAAAATGTTATGAGATTTTTTGTTTTCATTAGTGTTGGTATATTTAATGTGTGGCCCAAGACAACCCTTCTTCCACTGTGGCCCAGAGATGCCAAGAGGTTGGACACCCTGGTTAGAGACTAGAGAAGGGATCGGGAGGGAGGTGGGTGTAAAAAGGTCACGCGAGGGGTCCTTGTGCAGCTGGAACTATTCTGTACCTTGAGCTCAACTGTAGTGATGGGTGCTTGAAGCCACATATGTGATGAGATTGCACAGACCTACAAATACACACACACGTGGAGTTGAGTGAACCATTGCTGCAGTACCTGCCACGCACATGTACCAGAACTTCCAGTGTAAGTCTGTATCACGTGGTCCTATTCCATTCTCCATGTCTGTCTTTTTTTATAGACAAAGAAAATGTATGACAATATTAATAAAATCTAAAAGCCATCCTACTTTTGGGAAGTCAAACTAAACAAGTATTCAATGAGCAAGTTTGGGGGGGGTGGAGGTGGAGGTGGATCCACGGGGACCATCTTCAAAATACCTTTTCAGTCTGAGAGCCTATGTCTCCTTGATAAAAGGCCAGTCCAACCCAGGAAGCTTCAGGTCCAGGGTTGAAAACTGAAATGTCTGCAATAAAAAGTAATATAAACGAGTGAAACTGGTGTCAAAAAATAATTAACGGAGCTACTTTAAAATAGAGCCGGAGCTGCCATGCTAGAGGCACTGCCTTGCATGTCTTAATGCTTCAAATTTTGATATGTTCACACAGAGAAAATAACCTTGGGACTGGGCCTAAGGCAACATTAGTTCCAAAAATAAAAAATAAAAAATGTGTACAAAGATAACAAGAAAGCAATTATCATGACTATTGGACTGATGACTCATGGACTGAAAATTAAAAATTGTTTAAAATTAACAACACTATGTTATATCATCTGCATGAGTAGAAATGCCTTCTTTCTATTGATGTAATTGTTCCCCTTTTCTTTCTCGTAAATATCCAGTTGCCTTTGTCTCCTAATCGGAACATTCCTTGAGCTTCAGCATGAATGAATGATTCCTGAATAGTTATTCTGATTGGTCTCAATTAAATGCTTGTTTGTCTTTCACTTTGAAATGCCTTTTTATTTTTAGGTTACCACTGGCTGGGGGAGGCAATATAGAGCGGTGAGGACTGTGGCAAATATGTTCTGTCTGAAGTGGAAAGTCACCATTCTGCACCAGCTAATTAATTCCATGTGGAAATTGAGACCCAGGGTTATGCAACTTCTAGTTTCTTTTTAAAGAAAAGTAGGAAGTCAGGGCTTTTATGGAAGATACCATGATTTAAAATGTTGGTTTCAATACACTTAAGTCTTGGCTTCACTGACTGTGACTGGCAGCAGCTCCTTGCTAGCCTGTTCTTTGGGGAGTCATAGTAAAAGCTCAAATTGAAATATTTTTACTAACACTATGAAGTTCAGTCAGAAGAGCCCTGCAAACTGGATTTGTCCAGAGCACCACCAAGTACAGAAGCTCTACGTTAAGTCCTTGCTGCATCTGCACCTCTGTCCTTGAAGTTCTACTGGCTACTTTTCTGACCAAGTGACACCAGTAGAGAAAGCCCAGTCAGGCCAATGGGTGTAGCAGCGTAATAAGAATGTGTGGGGTTCAATAACTTTTCCTGGAGCACCCCTTGAGACCAAAGCAGCCGTGAGTTCCGTGGCTATTTGGTGGGACTTGCTTTGTTTCTGCCTCTTTCTTGAACATCATATGGCTGGGGACAAGGCACAGGGCATGAGTGCTTGAGATATCATTCCATATTGAATTCAGTCCTTATCGCCCCGCCTTCAAACAGAGTCCAAAGCAAAGGCAGAATTGTATATACAAAAGAACTGTTACAACTCTTCCGATAATACTACTGATAGCTAACATTTAATGATGTTTTCTGTGTGTCAGGCAGTGTCCTAAGTACCTTGCATATATTAACTTAGTCAATTCTTAGCCTGGGAGGTAGGCGAGTAGGTGTCACTCCCGTGTTACAGATGAGGACACTGAGGCACAGAGAGGGCATCACTGGAGATCCAAGCCCTGTCTGAGTGAAGCTGCTCTAGCAGCAACTAACATTGCTCTCAGCATCATAAACCAGGTCACAGATGCCATTGTTTCTGGACCTGGAGGCTGAGGGGTCACTTGCAAAAGCTTCTTCAGTTCTTTCTGCTGCTATGAGCACAACCGGCCTCAGTCTGTGCTACCTGTCTCTCGGTTCCTATCTGGGGTTCCCTGTGGCCTCTAGGAGGATGAAGTGAGACCTATGGTCAACCATGCATAACCCAAGCAGAAGCTCAGGGTAATGAAATTCCATAGCTGGGGACTCAGGTCAGTGGAAGATAACAATCTGCAGATAAATTCTTTCCTGCCCTCAGGGAGTAGTCTCCTGGCATTGCTTTGAAAGGATTAGCAAAAACTAAAAAATGAGGGTGTAGGGGAGCTGTGATCAGCCCGCTTCTACACCGCCTTGTATTTGGTCTCCTTCTTTCCCTCTGCCTCGCTTCCCTTTGCTTTCATTCAGGTTCCAGTGGGACTATACTCCCCGATAAAGGGTGAGCATATAACCTGTGCCTTACGCTCTGGGTTCTAGAGGCCCCAGCTAGGACACGTAACTCTTCCAAGGCTTTAGAGCAAATAAGCACCAGGGCCAGGATGAGAGCCCAGGAGTCTGTTCCCAGAGTTTGTGTTTTTTAACCATACCATCTACTGCCTCTGAAGGAAAAAGTAAAACCTTGGGTTACAAAGTTAATGTCATTTTTAAAAATAACCTCTCCCTGTCTGCCAAGTACATTGCTGCTGTTTTCTACCTTTCTCAAAACTTAAATCTAATCTTAACTTTGCTCCAGGCTGGGTGCTGAAAGTTTCCTATGCAAACTGCTAACTTACTTTATTTTGTGTCTCCCAACTAAAGAATGTGAGCTATTAGGAGGCAAGATCAGCCTGATCGCAGTGTGAGAAAGCTCAAGAATCACGAAACATAAAAACCATTAAATGATGGCCGCACAGCTGTGTTCCAGAGTGCAGCTTTGTTTTAGTTGGCGAATAATCCCAATTTCTTCCCCCAAAATCCTGACTGAGTTCTTCTTATGAGGTCAGGTACAAATATACAAAGTCAGGTAAAATATAGTTCTTGTGCTCAGAAAAGCCTCCTTCTGGAGGGGAAGACAGGCATGTCAAGAAGCAAGCTTAGCCATGAGATGAAGTACTATTCTTGCCTTTTCCCTGATGGAGTTTCATTTCTAAAGAGACCTTTATCTTTATTTGCTTGATTGAAAAGCTTCAGGTGAATAAGTAATAAAGAGCCTAATATTTTTAAAAAGGATTTGTGTAGGGCAGGAGAAGCATGCGCTACTCAAAGAGGATCAGCAGAACCACAGTGTATTAGGTCTCATCCACAGTAAAACAGCATTCAACTACCAATCTTATAGGTGCTGATGTCTACCATGCTCTTGTTCCATGTAAGGCTTTTCAAACCATTTTACCTATTTTAATTCCTTTGAACCTCACAAGGGAAGTATGAGGTAGTGCTGTTAATGTCTTCGTTATTTTACAGATGAGAAACTGAAGCACAGAGAGGTTAAATACTAAGGCCAAGGACACACAGGAAGCATGTCTATGGCCAGCATCTGGGCACCAGGTGTTTGACTACGCTGTCACCTTGAGCCCCCAGTGTTACCCACCTCTCTCTGAGATTCAATCATGCCCCTGAGCATAACTTTCAGTGGTTGGATATTTTCTAGCTTCTTTTAAGAACAATTCTGGCTTTTTGTTTTTTATGGAATTATGCCATTAGCCTTTTTTAAAATAAATATATATTTCTTCATATACAAACTCTTGAGGTGATGAGAAGATTATGTAGTGTCAATCTGGCATATCTTTGAGATAAAAAAGGAAGCACTATTAATAATGAAACCAGGGAAGCAGGTAAAACTAGGACTGTTTCAGGTAAACCAAGATGAATATTTACCTGAACACGCATCATTTGCCCCCAAAGAAAAACAGAAATCAGTGCCATATTGGATTGAGAGTGTTTAAGCAAAAAACCTCACTCAGAATATTCCTTCTCCTGGCTCACTCAGAGCCAGGAGAAGTAATCAAGTGCTGTTGAGAATGGAATTCTTCAATGTCTTTCCATTTCTTGAAGATAATATTTAAAACTTAGTATGTCACACAGGGTCCATTATTATTTGGTCCCTGCCTACTTTTCGATCTCATCTCCAAATTCCTTCCACACCCCTATGTCTTGTACATGTTGTTGCCTTTTCTTAGAAAGTCGTTTACCTTGTTCTGCAGGTGGCAAACTCCTTTGAATCTTTGAAAAACCAATTCAAAGCTGACCCATTTTTTTTCCTTTTCATTAGAATGTGAGTCCCTTGTATAAAAGACTGGGTCCAAGTTATACAAATAATAAGCGGTAGACCCAGGAGGTTCCCTTAGACTGAACTGACTCCCGAATCAGGTGACCCGACTCTCAAAGGTTTAGGAGGAAGGAGTTTTACAGGCAGGGAAGGGGTGGAGGGGTGCGCGGAGGTAGTGGTGGAAGAGAAAAACAAATCCAGTCCAAGGGAGGAGTGAAAGAAAACCGAAGGATTGAGAGGGAGAGGGGGTATAAGGGGACTAAATGGTAATAAAAAAAACTACAAAAAAGGGGAAAAAAGCAGTAAATTCAGAACTGCATGGTGAAAAGGGAGAAGAAACGCTGAGAAGTAAACAACGAGGCTGGCGTGGAGGAGCGGACCAGACAGTGCAGATCCCGTGATCAGTGCTAACACAGCGGTAAGCGCAGAGTCACAATCCTGCCGAAGGTGGCGCTACTCCACCGCTGGTTTCAAACTGCTCGTTTCTCTGCTGAGTTTCTGAGAGTCTCAGCGTTCTCTGGGGAAGGAACTACCAAAATTCTCTTGTACGCCATCTGAAGAAAATTAGCCTCTCCATCTCTATTATTGCTTTGATTAGAAGAATGTTATTAACCTTTGAAAAACTTACCATTTTGTTTTCTTGGAGTTTGGTCAAGGTTCCACATTTATCTCGAAAATGCAAGTTTCTGCACTATTTTAATAGAAGGACTTTAGGGCAAATTCAATTAAGTTGTGCTATATGAACTGAAACTTGCAGTATATTAAAAATATTTGCACAGTTAATCAATTACCCAGTTTCTAATTTGAGCCCCACCGTCCTTTCAAATTTGCACTTGAACCCAGGAGAAAGGACTGAGGGCTTTAGCAATGACAAAGGCATCCTAAATTTATTTCGGCTGACTTAAAGACGGCCTGTCTAGAAGGATACCAATCCCAGCTGGTACTTAAAGAATCACAGAGCTGGAGGGGAGCTCTGTGATCTTCTCTCAAACTTCTTCTCTTGTAGAGAAGCAAAGTGAGGTCAAAAGAGAGTGACCCAGTCAGAAGAGATAACAGGCTGAGACTGGCTGTCTTAGCCCTGTCCCAGGCGCTGTTGGCTTCCTGCTTGTGCTCTCCGGTGACACTCATTTTCTAGAGGGTCTGTGTAAGAGGCTCTTAATGTTTTAGGTTAGTGGAACAGTGAAGGAGAGGCAATCAGGAATGGAGTTATCACAGCTCTGTTCTGATCCTGGTTCTCTCCACCCTGACTCCTCACAAATTAATCTATGTCATTGGGCTTATATTTTATTGCCACCAACTAGAACAGGAGCCAGCCCCCTTTCATGCAGCATGCTCCTGTGTCACCTTCTGGAACTATCTCCCTACAGTGTCCAGCCCGAGAGAGTCAGTGAAGTCTGGGAAGAGAAAGGGGGTGAAGCAGATATGAGGTGCTAGATCTGTATTTAAGTTACTCTGTGTACTGGCAATACCAAAATGCACTTCAAGGCTAAATTAGAATTATCTATTAGCAATTGTTTTTCATTAACCACAGCTGTCTGCCTCTCGTTAGCAAAGTTAAAGCTGAGCTGGTGAACAGCTGCTTTGGAGTCCCGCACAATTGTTAGGGCAAATGTCCATAAATCATTATGCAAATTTGCCAACTGTGACTATGTGTATATAATGGTTCTCAATTGAATGTACTGAATTCCCTGTGTCAGGAATTTTTTCAGGTAGTTGTACCCATACCTTATCCAGAAGAATATATTGCAGGAATTACAAAGAAGAACTCACAGCATAGAGGATAGAAATAAAATTTCCCCCTGCTTAATAAATATTATTGTAATAACATCTTTTCAATTCAAATAGAATTTTGATGAGGAGACTACAATATGGTAGTCCCATCACTCAGCCATTTCATTTTTGCCTATTAGTTTTCTAGGCTTAAAAATTATGCTTGAAAAATTCAAAGCCATTGTGAACGTGATCTGTTGTAATTTTGCATTTTAAAATTTAATATAGACCTGACCAGGTGGGTCAACTGGTTGGAGTGTCGTACAATGCACCAAAAATGTTGCAGGTTCAATCCCCAGTCGGGGCTCATAGGGGAGGCAGCTGATCAATGTTTTTCTTTCACATTGATGTCCCTCTCTCTCTCTCCCTCTCTCTCTCACCACTTTCCTCTCTCTCTGAAATCAATAAACATATCCTCTGGTGAGGATAAAAATCATGTAATATATAATAAATATTTTCCTTATTTCTAATTTTTATTTCTGTTTTAAATTGCTCTAACATTTTACCACCTTGATAAATTACAATTTTTGTGAAAATTTCTCTTTTGTAGTTATTATAAATTGCTACCATAAATATATTTATGCCTTTCTTTGTTTTTCTAGAATTGTTTCCTTAGGAAACATCTTCATTTTTGAACGAAAGATGTGACCATTTTTATGGCACTTGCTATACATTATACATTGACTTTCAGAAGTGATACACTAATTGGCAATACCATCAACAGTGTACATGCGTGCCAGTTTTCCAAGAATCTCACCATCTTTTATTTATTTATCTTTAAATTTTTGCTAATTTGCTAGGTTGTAAAGTGCATGTGGGTTGCTATTTAGCATTTGTTTGATCAATTGATTGAGTCGTTCATTTAACTAGTCAGTCAAGAACTATTTATCAAATAAATGCCTTGTGAGAAGCTGGAGAAAGAGAGATTGATGAAATCCTGTGCCCTAAAAAGACCTGAGCATCTGAGTTAGTGGCAAAGCTCAGCATTTATTGGGGAGTGTCTTAAGAATGATGATAGAGTTATACAAAGGGCACTGCGAGAACACGGGGCGGGGGCACTTACCTTGAGTCAGAGGTATAAAAAAAGATTTCAGAAATGAAGTGACAAATGGGGACCTGGGTATTCCAGGAAAAGAATTAGAGAGAAATTGGGGGCAAAGGCATGGATAGAGGCCTGAGAGGAAAAATCAGCTTCATGAATTTTCTTAGCTGGAGAGATCTACAGAATCACAGAGTCATATGCCTAGGGCATGAGCTCCATGAAGTTAAATGGTGAGAGGAGACTGGTGCATCAGCTGAAACCATTTTGGCTATTGTAAATGTCAACTAGAAATAACCTAAGCAAGAAGGAGGAGATGGAGAAGGAGGAGGAAGAGAAGTATTTGTTACAAGGCACTGTGGTATCTCTGTGAGCCTAAGGACAGTAATATGTCCAGGTCGTAGAGAAACTATAATCAGGGCGGAAAAAAAAGTGAGGGAAAAAAAGAAAAGAAAAAATGGAATTGATTCTTTACCCAGAATTTTCAGTAAAAGACTTTTAACCATGAGAGCATATTTTTAAAATGAAAATGGAAAAGATAAGAAAACTTAAACCCTGACAGGCATTTCTCTCCTCTTTCCTCTCTGTTTCTCACTGAACCTCTCTATTTCTATCTCCGTCTCCATCTCCATCATCTCTATCATCTCTCTCTCTATCTGCATCTCCATTTTCATCTCCATCATCTCTATCTTCATCTCCATCATCTCCATCATCTCCATTGTCTCCATCTCCGTCTTTGTAGAGCTTCATCTCTACTTCTATCTCTTCCTCTCACAGCTTTACAACATACAGTTTAAATGTATAACAGAGACTGATTCACTTTCTTGGTTGTAGTTTAAACGTTCCCAAGGAAGTCCTTTGATTGCCCCACCTTGAGTCAGAGTCCCATCTCTGAAACAGTTTACTAAAACTATGAAGGCAGGTCATTGGCGTTCTGTGTGAACATGGTAACTCCTGTTGAAAATTCAATAGGCCCTGGAGGAAGTGACTATTCAAAGAAAGAGCTACGTGGGTATTGAGGTGCTAGGAAAATATAACAATAGGTATCTATTCTTACTGAAAAAAGTTTAGGGTACTATCATAAATGAAATTGAATAACATGTTAAGAATTGTCACTTTTTAAAAAATATTTTATTGATGATGCTATTACAGTTGTCCCATCTTTTTCTCTCCTTTATTCCCCTCCACCCTGCACACCCCCTCCCACCCGCATCCCCCTCTTCAGTTCATGTCCATGGGTTGTATGTATAAGTTCTTCAGCTTCTACATTTCTTATACTATTCTTAACCGCCCCCCCTGTCTATTTTCTACCTACCATTTATGCTACTTATTCTCTGTACTTTTTCTCCCTCTCTCCCCCTCCCACTCCCCCACTGATAATCCTCCGTGTGTTCTCCATTTCTGTGATTCTGTTTCTGTTCTAGTTGTTTGCTTTGTTTTTTTTTTTTTTTTAGGTTCAGTTGTTAGTAGCTATGAGTTTGTTGTCATTCTACTGTTCATATTTTTTATCTTCTTTTTCTTAGATAAGTCCCTTTAACATTTCATATAAGGGCTGGGTGATGATGAACTCCTTTAACCTGACCGTATCTGGGAAGCACTTTATCTGCCCTTCCGTTCTAACTGATAGCTTTGCTGGATAGAGTAATCTTGGATATAGGTAGGTCCCTGCCTTTCATGACTTCGAATACTTCTTGCGAGCCCCTTCTTGCCTGCAAGGTTTCTTTTGAGAAATCAGCTGAGAGTCTTATGGGAACTCCTTTGTACATGACTGTCTCCTTTTCTCTTGCTGCCTTTAAGATTCTCTCATTTTTAATCTTGTCTAATGTAATTACAATGTGCCTTGGTGTGTTCCTCCTTGGGTCCAACTTCTTTGGGAGTCTCTGAGCTTCCTGGACTTCCTTCACCAGATTGGGGAAGTTCTCCTTCATTATTTGTTCAAATAAGTTTTCATTTTCTTGATCTTCCTCTTCTCCTTCTGGCACCCCTATGATTTGGATGTTGGAACATTTAAAGATTCCTAAGGTTCCAAAGCTTCTCCACACATTTTTGAATTCTTGTTTCTTCATTCTCTTCTGGTTGAATGTTTCTTTCTTCCTTCTGCTCTAAACCATTGATTTGAGTCCTGGTTTCCTTCCCATCACTGTTGATTCCCTGTAGATTTTTCTTTATTTCACGTAATGAAACCTTCATTGCTGCCTGGGTCTCTTTTAATGCTGGTGAAGTTCCCAGTGAGTTCCTGGAGCATCCTGAAAACCAGTGTTTTGAACTCTGCATCTGATAGGTTAGCTATCTCTTTGTTGTTTAGTTGTATTTTTTCTGGAGCTTTGATCTGTTCTTTCATTTGGGCCATTTGGGGGGGTGCGGTCTCAGCACCTGTTACATAGTAAAGGGCGGAGCCTTAGGTTTTCACCAGGCAGGGCAACCCTCTGGGCTGCATTGTGACACTGTATGTGGGGGAGGGATCAGAGAGGGAACAGTGCTGCATGCTCTGCTCTCTGCCAATTTTCAGTCACCTCCCCCACTACCCACAATCAAATTGGGTCCTTCTGGTGCTGATTCCCTGGTGGGTGGGTTTGTGTACATTCTAGGACCTTGTGGGTCTCTCCAATGAACTCTCCTGTGAGGCTGGGAGTTTCTCCCACTGCTGCCTCAACCTCTACAGGAGTTTTCAGTCAGAGGTTTTGAGGCTTTATTTCCCCTGCACAGAAACCCTGGGTTATACAGTCTGTCTCGCTCCCCAGTTGTTCCTCCCAGTTTATCTGCACTGGAATGTGGGACCACCTGGAATGCCAGCTGCCACCTTGCCACGAGTCCTCTCCACCCTCCTACCAGTCTGGATGAATGTTTCTTCTTTAACTCCTTGGTTGTCTGACTTCCACAGAGTTTGATTTCCTGGCAGTTCTGGTTGTTTTTTGTTATTAAATTTGTTGCTGTCCTTCTTTTGGTTGTGCAAGGAGGCACAGTGTGGCTACTTACGCCTCCATCTTGGCCAGAAGTCAGAACTATCATTTTTTATAGGCAATATAATTTTATCCTTTGGCCAACCCATGAATCTCTTACTCTTTATTTCCCTGGCCTTTTGTTTGTTCTGGATGATTTGATTTGCATGGTCACTTGCGGGGAGCTGGTGGAAAAGAATGAGAGTGCTAAGCACTTAGAAGTAAGCACTCACCTCCTAAGTCTTCAGTATCGGCAACAGGATGTAGATTAGAACATGCCGTGATCTTGACCTTGAAAGAGATCCTGTGGGGTCCAGATGTCTTAGTTTCTGCCCACACAGTCTGACTGAGAGATTTATTCAAGCTGGACCAGAGTCATTCAGAGGGGCTTCTGTGCCTCTGGTCTCGGGCTTCTGTGTCCACCTTTGTCTTTCTCTGGAGCAGTGCTGGTCCTTTTATCTTTCTCTGCTTCCATCCCTTTTTAGTGCTCTTCAAATAGATATAAACCATAAAGTCATTTTGCGTTAAGTGGTGGTTGAAAAAGTAAGGAAAAATTCCGAAGAGATTTTGAGCAGGAGTCTGAGACAAGCAGATTTCTCCTTCTCCTCTTCTCCTCCTCCTCCTTCTTCAGGTTAGAATAATCACTCTGGCAACTTCAAATGATGCATTGCTGTACATTGAGGTTAGATGCAGTAGCATCAGTTAGGAAGATTGTTTTATTAATCCAAGTAAGC